>JAMKPZ010005292.1:0-11109 GCA_024699675.1 Amphibolis antarctica | reverse complement strand
TGCCTTCGCCAACGTGAGAATGAGCCATTCAGCGGCTATGTCGGCAGGTGGCGGGCCCTGGCATCCCAAATCCGGGAGAAACCTGCGGAAGAAGACTCCCTAGACATAATTGTACAAGGTGCTCAACCATCACTGGCGGCCCTTTTATGCATTCAGTCGTACTCAACCTTCTCCCAGTTAATCAAAGCTGGTAGCCGCCTGGAAGGATTCTTGAAGTCAGGGAGGTTTTCAGCTCTCCCATTTGGAGCCAGCCCCGAAGGAAACGCACGTCCCTGACCACCGGTCCTAGGCGATAACATGGGGAACAACCGCGGCCCCCGAAGGAATGACAATGGTCGTCCATCTCCCGTAACCGTTGTGGTGGCAACACCACCACCATACCAACCACAACAGGTGTAAGCCCCGACCCAAGAATACCATCTTCCGGCAATCACTCCAGTTCAAAAGCCGGTCTACACCACCTGAGCGGCCTCGAATCAACAACCTTGGAGGCCCAAGGCTCCACATCCGATAGCCGCATCTGAGCCGCCGGCCTGCCAACAGTGGCAGGTAACGTCACCGACAACCTCTCGACAAAGAAACCAGGGACAAGGAGGAGATCGTCCAGGCGTTAACCAACAATGCCCTGATCAGCAACAGTGTGGGCCACGCCAGCCACCCCCGCAGTCGCAATAGCCGCGCATTACAGAATACATGCCTCTTTCTGAACCACTAAGCCAGGTATTCCGCCGAGCCCAGGCACTGCTCACGCTCCCCCCTATCAAGCGACCTCCAGTTGCTCTTCCTGCCTGGTACAATTCGCAGCAGTACTGCGAGTACCATAGGTCCGCCGGCCACGCCACAGATCATTACCGGATGTTAAGAAAAGCTATTCAGAGGCATATCAACTCGGGCACCATTGAGCTTCAACAACCTCTCGTATCCCCAGAGCCAGGCCAACATACCTTCCCAAATCATGCGAGAAACTCCCACGTCAGTGCTATCTTCCTAGTTGCCCGAAAGAGGCACCCACTCGAAGGGTTCCGGCCTACGTAGCTGGTTTCCACCTATCCTACCAGGCACGGACAAGGGACAAGAAGATCCCTCCCTTCGGTACAGCCGCTGGATGCAAGAACTCACTAGCTGAACCCTGTCAACCTCATCCATCCGGCTAACCACCCGCTGGTGCTCGAAGAACTCCAGTCGTACTATCAACAATTCCAGACCTCTATCCTCACCATCAGCGGCCACCGAAGAAGGAGGAAGTCTTCAAAGACTACGCCACTACAGGCTTCATCCCCACCTGTAGGAAAATTCTTCGTTCGGGTGGCACCTTTGGTTGCCGCATCAAAAGAATCGGTTGCCGCGTCAAGAGAGCCGGCCACCGAGAAAACCAAACAGGCTCAGCCCAAGGTAATTCTTTACTCACCTGCCGCCCCAGTCAGGACAGTCATCTCAGCAGTACCTCCGATCCCCAAGGCCTCAACCGCCGGCTTTGCGCCCACGATCAGCACTCTAGTCGACATGGCCTCTACAACGGCTGCAACACTGGTGCCACTCCAAGCACACTTGGCAAAACAACTGCTCACCAGGCCCTCCACTCCGGCCTCACTTACTTCCGAACAACATAAAGGCAAGGGAATAGAATAGCCGTCTACATGTACGGCTATAACCAGGTCGGGCCAGGTGTATCAGCCACAGTCGCGCCCCGAAGGAATCTCCATCTCGGGAATAGCAGGACAAACTTCAACCTATAACCGACCACTGGCTGTCGCTTTAGCAAGGCCGGCAGCCGCCTCCTCAGCATCGGCCGTCCAGTCACGGTCGCTCCCGGACCTGTCAATCCAGCTGCAAGGGATACGGGCTGACATCTCCCTATGGGATTTGCTCCAATCGTCTACTGAGCACCGGGAAACTCTCCTCAAAGCGTTACAGATAGCCAAAGTGGACCAAGGTCTCGCTCCCAGGGCTATAGAAGGAATGGTGGCCATGGTAACGGTCCCCTCGTTTGTCTACTTCTCAGATCTAGACCTCTCACCGGCCGGGACCGACCATAACCTGTCCTTGTACATTCGGGTACAATACAAGGACCTCTGTATCCCCATGGTAATGATCGATGATGGATCCGGGCTAAACCTGTGCCCGCTACAAGTTCTGCACAAGCTGGGAATCAAAGAGCAAGACTTGCTCCCCACCGACCGGGTGATGAGAGGGTTCGACGGCACTCTGCACGAAGCCAAAGGTGAAGTCGTCCTCCCCCTCATCATCGGACCAGCCGCCTTCAAAGTTCCTGTGCACGTGGTAGACATTCCCCCAACCTACAATCTTATCCTAGGCCGCCCATTTCTCCACCAGAATTCCATTGTGCCTTCCACCCTTCATAGAATTCTTAAGTTCCTATGGAAAGGGGAGGTCATCGTCATACTGGTAGAAAACTACTACCACCCAGGACAATCCTTAGTAGCTGTGGCATCGTCCGGGACACCCCACCCGACACCGGAACTGGCTACCGCCTCACCTCTAGAATTCCAGAACCCAAATGATTACGACTATCTGTCCAGACGAATGGAGCCTTGGGAAGACAACCCACAACAGGATCAAGAGCTAGAAGACGGCCTGCTACAATTGTTTAGAGAATCTCCGGTGTGCACCGAGGACCCAACTCTTCACTGACCCCCTCACCAGTGCCAATCCTACAGGGAGGAACTCCGGAAACGGATGTGGCATCCGACTAGTTTGTACAGGGAAAGGAGACGACAAGGTGCGCTCCTTCCCCCTCTCCTTCAAACTAGCGCAGCAGCACCCACCTGATGACCAAGGTGGGAACACTCCAGGCTTGCAGGTCATCAACATCAGAAGGCAAGCCTGATGGCTTCCGCGCGACTCACACCGGAACCCGCTCCTTCAGCAGCAGGGCTTGGCATCCCACGCACAAGTGCACCGGTAGTTGCGTCCTCAGCAACCACTGACTTGGCAACCCGATCAAGTCAACCGGGACTTGGCAATCATGCCAAGTCTTTCGCTCAACACAGCAAACCACTAATCCCTCAGGCACTGGCCAGATCAGCCAGAAATCGTCAACCACCAATGAGGGACCTACAACATGAAGACAGGACAGCTAGCCTACTCAGTCTGGGCAACATTTGTCAAAATACTGGCCAACACTCTGGGATAGAACTAGGGGCATTCTGCCCCTCCCCTTAAGCCAGTAAACAAGACCAGCCTGTTGCATTCTCTTCTGAAAGTCCACCCAGTTTTCGCCTCCCATCTACCTGGCAGCCGGTTTCTCCCACTAAGGCAAAACAAGGGGAATTCTGCCCCTCACTCACTTGGGATGCTGACGGCCCCTACTTGCAAAGCCAAGAATCCAAAGAAGAAGACCCGTGGGTTCGACCACCTGAGTCTACATGGATAGCATCTACGAATGAAATTGAACTTGTAAACCTTGGGGATGAACAACGCAGAAAAGAAACGAAAATTAGAAAAGAGGTTCCTGAGCCCTACCAGCAACAACTCCTCACACTCCTGCATGAATTTGTGGAGGTGTTTGCATGGGATTATGAACACATGCCCGATTTGGATGAACAGGTAGCAGTCCATCGACTACCCCTCAAACCAGAGGCCTGACCTGTGAAACAAAAAGCTAGACGGATGAGATAAGAATGGGCCTAGAAGCTTAAGGAAGAAGTCCACAAACAGTTGAATGTCTAGTTCCTCCAGCCTATCTTCTACCCAGTAGAATATCCGATACCCGTCCCAAAGAAAGACGGGCGGGTACGCATGTGCGTCGACTATCGGGACCTCAACAAAGCCAACCCCAAGGACGACTTCCTGCTACCACACATAGACGTCTTGGTAGATGACGCCACCAAGTACGAGGTTGTTGACCCCATGCTTAAAAGGGGATGGAGCCGGCTTGCCACCAGCAAGCCGCTTCAAGGAAGCGGCACCCGAACCCCCAAAAAACCCACATTTAGTAAAAACTTAGGGGGATGGAGCCGGCTTGCCGCCGGCTGGCCGGGTCAAGGAACCGGCCCCCGTTTCCCCAACACCCCCCATGGGTGTGCATGGAGGGGGGAAACAGCCGGCTAGCCGCCGGCTGGCCGGTTCAAGGAACCGACCCCCATTTCCCCAAACCCCCATGGCTGCACATGGAAAGGGGAAAGAGTCAGCTTGCCGCCGGCCCCTATTTCCCCAAAACCAACCATGGGTGCGCATGAAGGGGGGAAATAGCCGGCAAGCCGCTGGCTGGCCGGTTCAAGGAACCGGCCCCCATTTCCCCAAAACCCACCATGGGTGCGCATGAAGGGGGGAAACAGCCGACAAGCCGCCGGCTGGCCGGTTCAAGGAACCGACCTCCCGTTTCCCCAAAACCCCTCATGGGTGCGCATGAAGGGGGGAAACAGCCGGTAAGCTGCCGGCTTGCTGGTTCAAGGAACCGGCCCCCGTTTCCCGAAAAACCCCCCCATGGGTGCGCATGGAGGTAAAAAGTTAGGGGGATGGAGCCGGCTTGCCGCCGGCAAGCCGCTTCAAGGAAGCGGCACCCGGACCCCAAAAACAACATCTTCGTGCGAATGTTTGGGGGACCAGCCGGCTTTCACCTGCCACATAGCGGCTGCCGGTTGGCTTCCCAAGAAGGCAAGCAGAATCAATCAGGAAAATATGACGAGATTTAACCACGTAAATCTCGCAAATCCGTCAATTACGCGGATCGCGTAATCAAGCCAGAATCACGCCACCTTCCATCTTCGGGCGCCCCCAAAGAAGGAAGGCAACCACTTATAAAATGGGCGGCCCCCTACACCACTCAGCAGGCTGAAAATTAGGAGGAAGAGGCTGTAATTTTCGGAGAGAAGAGGCTAGAAGGATGAGCAAAGTATTTCCGAAGGGCGGGATTTCCTCGGATTTTTGCCGACACCCTCGAGAGAAACAACCGTCCACTAGTTCCGAAGGAGGAAAGCAGCTTGGGGCCCCGACGCCTTTTTGCCGTGCCGGAGCGAGGACTTCCGATTCCGATCAACGACCCCCCTACAGGTAACTCCTTCCACCCTCGCCGTTTTACGTAAGTCTTTTACTACGTTTCGTCGAGCCCCGACCGCATAACGCCTTCCCTATGCAAGGGGACGGCCGGAGGACGGACCCAGGTATCATTCCTTCGGAAACACGTCCGAAGGTACCAGTGGCTGCCCTCCTGGTCGGGTTAATCGACCGGGCCCGATTGTGCTCAATTCACTCGTGACCCTTCTATCGGGTCTTTTTACGTGGAAACCCAAAGTTTCCCATAGGCTTTACGAATTTTTATCCGCTCTCTACGGGTCCTTCTTGGGGCCCTGGAAAAGTTTCCAAGATAATGCCACCGGCAAGGATGCCGAGGGCGGCCGTTCGGGTGTACGAACACGTACGACTCGACGGTCCCCATACGTTTTTCCGGGAGACGTAAGTCTACTGTCCCGATGCCCTGGAAAAAGTTTTCGGGATGACGCCACCAGTAGGGATGCCAGCGGCGGCCGTTCGGTTGTACGAACACGTACAACCCGACGATCCCCGTACGTTTTTCCGGGAGACGTAAGTCTACTCTCCCGATGCCCCGGAAAATTTTCCGGGATGATGCCACTGGCAAGAACACCGGAGATGGCCGTTGCGTGTACGAAAACATACAACCCAACGGTCACCGTACATTTTTGCGGGAGACGTAAGTCTACTCTCCTGATGCCCCGAAAAAGTTTCGGGAATGACGCCACCGGCAAGGATGCCGGCGGCGGCCGTTCTGGTGTATAAACACATACAACCCGACGGTCCTCGTACGTTTTCTTTCGAGAGGCATAAGCCCACCCTCTCAATACCTCGGAAAAATATAAGTCCTCCGTTAAATCCCATGCTTTTACAAACGTCAAGAGAAAAAGGGGTGGGGAAACAGCTAGCAAGCCGTCGGCAAGCCAGTTCAAGGAACCGGCCCCTATTTCCCCAAAACCTCCCATGGCTGTGCCTGGAAGGGGGGAAACAGCCGGCAAGCCACCGGCTGGCCGGTTCAAGGAACCAACCCCCGTTTCCCCAAAACCCCCATGGCTGCGCCAAGAAGGGGGGAAACAGCCGGCAAGCCGTCGGCTAGCCGGTTCAAGCAACCGGCCCCCATTTCCCCAAAACCCCCATGGTTGCACCTGGATGGGCGGAAACAGCCGGCAAGCCGCCGGCTGGCAGGTTCAAGGAACTGGCCCCCGTTTCCCCAAAACCCCCATGGCTGCGCCTGGAAGGGCGGAAACAGCCGGCAAGCCACCGACTGGCCGGTTCAAGCAACCGGCCCCCGTTTCCCCAAAACCCCGTTGTTGCGCAAATGGGTTGGGAAGGCAGCCGGCCAGCCATCCGTTAACCGGTACAAGTAGCCGGCTGCCGGTTCCCTGAAAACCCATCCTTTTCTCCCCTATTCACCACCGGATCCAACATGGATCCCCATTTTGTTCAATTCCCATTTGTTTACTTGATTCGTGTTTTCATCAGAAGGGATATGGTTATCCCTCTAAACGCCCTGGAAAGTCTTCCAAGGTAAGGCCATATGTGGCCGGATTGACTATCGTGTTTTCCATTTTAGAGCCGAAGAGAGGTCGGGAATCCCCGGGCTGTCTGGGGGTGACTAACACCTTCCCCAACAGTACCCTGAGCCCCGTATCCAGTTCTCTCATGTTACACGACTTTACGTGATTCCCGTGGTTTTATCACTTCGATGGTGGAAGGGCACTTTCCCATTCGGTATTCCTTGTTTTCTACCCAAAAATAAGGTGGCGACTCCGTTCAACGAGCCATCAACCGCACGTGGTGATGCGCTCACACAAACACCTTTCAATTCTCTGTACCTTGGTCCATCCGCCGGCGGGGCTGGCAGAAAGCCATGGGCTTCCGGGTGATAGCCGGATGAAAGAGAGGGTACAGGGGTATACACTTTCATGGATGGATTCTCTGGATACAACCAAATCCTCATGGTAGAAGAAGACAAAGAGAAAACCGCGTTCACAACCCCTTGGGGCGTCTTCTGTTACAGGGTGATGCCATTCGGGCTCAAAAATGCTGGTGCTACTTACGAAAGAGCCATGACCACCCTCTTCCACGACATGATGCACATAGAAGTTGAAGTCTACGTCGACGACATGGTAGTGAAAGTACGCACCCATCAACAACATCTCCAGCACTTAAGGAGACTATTTGAATGCCTAAGGAAGTACAAGCTCAGATTGAACCCATCAAAATCAACCTTCGGGGCCACCACCGGAAAACTCCTTGGCTTCGTCATCAGCAAGCAGGGCATCGAGGTAGATCCCGACAAGGCAAAAGTGATTTTAGACATGCCTCCACCACAGACGGAACAACAAATACGAAGCTTGCTAGGAAGGTTACAATACATCGCGCATTTCATCTCGCGTCTCATGCCAATTTGCAAGCCTTTCTTCAAAATGTTGAAGAAAAACACCAGCTTCACATGGACCGCAGAATGCCAAGTTGCCTTCGACCACATCAAACATCAGCTGTCCCAACCACCGATTCTCGTACCACCTCACCCTGGATGACCACTTTTCTTGTACATGTCGGTAACCGCCTCCTCCATGGGCACGGTATTGGGCCAACATGACACCACCGGCAAGATCGAGCAGGCCATATACTACCTTAGTAAAAAGTTTACTGAGATAGAAGAAGGGTATGAGCTGATAGAAAAGTACTGTCTCTCGCTGGTCTGGATGGTGAAAAAGTTGCGACACTACCTAGTAGTTTATCCAATTTTGTTGCTCAGTCGCCTAGATCCCCTGCGCTACCTCTTCGACCAACCGGCCTTGGTAGGCAGGTGCGTAAAATGGTAGATGCTCCTTGCAGAGTTCGACATCCGGTACGTATCTCAGAAGTCCATGAAGGCCCAAGCCATGGCCGACCAGCTGGCACACCAACCCTTGCCAGATTACCAGCTATTAGAAGATTCCTTCCCAGACAAGCCGATCTTCACCATCGATGAGCCGAATCCAGACCAATCAGATCTGGATCAACTAGATTCTGATCAACCAAAACCCCACACCTTGTACTTCGACGGAGCAGTCAACACTAGAGGTCGCGGGGTAGGAGTCGTGTTAGTGGATCCCTAAGGAAGAATGCTGCCCGTAGCCAAGCGACTTCTCTTCACATGCTCTCACAACGAGGCAGAATACGAGGCTTGTATCATGGGGCTACGACTTGCGCTGGAACTCCAGATCACACATCTGCAAGTATTCAGTGATGCCATGCTAGTAATTTCTCAAACCCTCAACAGGTGGAAAACCTGAGACCCCAAGCTCCAACCATACCAAGAACTCGTATTGCGATTAGCAAGCAACTTCTGGTTCGTCCACTTCCAACACATCAGCCGCAAGCATAACCCATACGCAGACGCTCTGGCCGTCTTAGCCTCATGGGTAGCGATCACTGAAGGGCAGAACATTGCCATAGAAGTCACAACACGTCACCGACTGGCCTATAGCCAAGACGTCTACCGCCTTACAGAAGTCCCCAGACAGGCCGACGCCAGACCCACAGCTATGCCTCTGGCTAACCGCTCTCGCGACTAGTAGACTGCCGACCAACACAGAGAATTAACTCCGGCTGACGAGCCAAACAACACAGATTATAGGTCCCCAGACCATAACCTGAGAAACTCACAGCAAGAGGACCGCCTGTGGTATTCAGATATACAAGCCTTCTTGGAGACCGGAGAGTTCCCCCTAGAGGCCACCACCCAAGACAGACGTACGTTGTCAAGACTGGCAGCCGACTACGTCTTCAGCGGGAGACAACTCTACAAAAGATCCCACAACCAAACTCTCCTCCAGTGCGTAATCTCGCTCGAGGCATATACGATTATGTAGGAAATCCATGAAGGTGTCTGTGTATCCCACATGAACGGGATCCTCCTGGCGAAAAAGATCATGCTTCAAGGCTACTACTAGAGCACAATGGAAACCTCATCCACGCGCCCCCCAAGGAACTATACAACATGGCTTCTCCTTGGCCATTCTCCATGTGGGCCTTGGATGTGGTCGGTGAGATCAAGCCGACAGCCACAAATGGACACCGGTATATACTGGTGGCCATCGATTACTTCACCAGGTGGGTGGAAGCAGCTTCCTACAAGACAGTCACGGTAGCCACCACCCAAAGGTTCTTGCGCAACAACATTATCACTCAGTATGGCGTACCCTTCGAGGTAGTGACCGATAACGGCACCAACTTCACAGCCAAGCAGGTCACAAGCTACCTCAAACAATGCCACATTCGTCACCTAAGGGCATCCCCCTACAGACCACAGATGAACGGAGCAGTCGAAGCAGCTAACAAGCCACTGGTCCGAATTCTCAAAAAGACGGTCCAAACACACAAAGATTGGCACGACCACCTCCCTTACGCACTCTGGGCCAACCGAACATCCCTACGGACCGCTACCAGAGCAACACCATACTCACTAGTATACGGGTCTGAAGCAATGCTGCCGGTGCAAGTAGAACTACCCTCCCTTCGCATCCTCAAAGAAGCAGCGGACTCTGATGATCAGTGGTTAGAATCATGCCTACTGCAACTGAACCTCCTTGACGAAAGAAGGTTAAGGGTGTTGAACCATGCCCAAACTTATCAAAGAAAAATGGCAAGGGCTTACAACAAGAAGGTACGTCCTCGACTCCTTAAACCCGGTAATCTACTCCTTCATTCCATTTTTCCAACAGGTTCAGCGGGAAAATTCTCCCCGAACTGGAGGGGCCCATACATCATCACCAAGATCCTCAGTGGGGGAGCCACTTACCTTTTTGATGAAGCCACCCAACAGGAGTTCGGCCCAGTCAACTTGTCGCAGCTGAAGAAATTCTACCAATGAAAGACAAGTTCGACCAGGAACCACGCGGCTGCCACCTCCAAAGTACCGGCTACCGCCTCCCCAGCATCGGTCCCCCAGGGCACGGAACAACCAACCCCTTCCGGAGGTTTAATCTGGTCGCCGGCACTACCAAACCAGTTTCCGACAATTTCAACTGTAAACCCGCCATCTTCTCCAAAAGACGTGCACCTCGGGGCAGAGCTAGGGGCATTTTGCCCCTCCGTCCCGTTTCACGCACTTGACAGCTGCCAATGGCGAAACCCAATGGGCCAACTCTACACGGTCACAGTAGATCAACTTGATCGAGGATCAACATGGCTGCCGCCTTTAAACAGACCGGCCATCGACTTCTTAGACCAATATCCCACAAGCCAACTAAGAAGCCAATTCCCCCATGACTGTGAAGAATGTGCACAAGTGGGACTCCATGTGGCCGCCGCCTTCAGACAAGCCGATGGTCAAAGTGTTCGTCCGACTCTCCACCGACTGATCAAGAGATCAGGTTCGGACAGGTACGCTCCTTTCCTCGGTGAATTCCCTTATATGACTTACACATCACACACGCACGAAGCACACATGATGAGCAGGTCCAATAGCATACACTCAGTCTCAGAACCATGGAATGACCAGCTCATCATTCACCAGAAGAAATGCCCAAAAACCAGAAAATGACTCAGCCCCCATCCGCGGCCTGTCACCATAATACTTACACACCTCACCATCCAACCGGCCTACAACCAGCTACCACCTCTGACATACCCAATAGCCGCATCCACAGCTGGCAGTGAGAATAGTTTGCAGCAGTAGGCAGCGCATCCGACTCAAGAAGTGCTATTCGGACCTCTAGGACGAACCACCGACCCCAGGAGTGACACCAACTACGTCCAGATTTCTACATCAAGAATCTGAGTACCCATCTTGTTCAACTCTGATGGCACAAAGATAGAACAGGGTGAGTAATCTAGGTTCGTCCCTATCCCCATGGTTTTTACTGATTTTGAGTGGTTACAAGATAACGACGGGAGATCACTCCTCCCCTTGAATGAGTGTCCAACCTCCCATTCTTTACCTAGCCCAAGTGCCACCCGATAATGAGGGAGATCACAAGCTTCGGCTCCCTCTAGGTAAGGTATCCCCTCTTGGTACACCAGCCACGACAACGTCGGGTTATTTTACTTGCCAACAGCATGTGGGGAGGGCTAGTAGCATTCTTTTGTTCAGTTTTCTTATCTTCTATTTTGTAATAGAGAAGA
>JAMKPZ010005289.1:0-15149 GCA_024699675.1 Amphibolis antarctica | reverse complement strand
AGGTATGTTTTTAAAACCACCCCAAAGCTCAACGAAAATTCACTCTACACACTTGCCTAGCCCTTTTGGATCTTTCTTGATCTTTTACATGCCCAAAGCACCCTTGTATGCACCACTCCAACCATTTGCAAACTCTAGTGACTTCATCTTCTCTGGGTTTGATAGGCTTCTAATGTTGCCCCTAACATTCTCCATCATATGGAGCTCCACAAAAGCCTTTACCTAAAATTTTGTAGACCTCTACACACAAATCCAGGCAAATCCAGGTAAAGCTTGTTTTGTTTAATCCTTTTCTTTAGCATTGATTCTTTTCTTACTATCACAGAGTTGTGGTACTATCCATGTATTCTTGGGAACATCTCAAAACCTCCTTTTTCTTTTTCTTTTCTCCCTAAACCTTTTAGAAGGTGATCACCACATATGACCTTGGCCATTTGTGGACGATCAGGAAGTGACATTTTATGCTTAACTACCTTTTTTTTTTTTTTCTGTTTTTCGAAACTTCTTAGGTCATTGCCATCTATGACTATGGCCATTTGTTTAGGGGACTAGCAAGCAGTATTTTGTGCTTTATCGTCTTTTCCTCATTTCTTCTTCCCAAACCTCCTAGATGTGCTCACCACTTGCATCCTTGGTCGTTTGTGTGAAGGACCAAAACGCGATGTTTTATGCTTTACAACCATTTCTTTTTCTTTTCTTCCCAAACCTCCTAGAAGATGCTTGTCATTTGCAGTCTTGGTGGTTTATGTGGAGGATTAGGAAGTAATGAGTTGTGCTCTCATAAACATTTCTTTTTTTTTCTGACTCTCCTAGAAGATGCATCTTCCTTTGCAGCTTTAATTGTTGGTATGGAGAATGACGTGGTTTGTTGATGAATTTGAAGCAATGAATGTTCATGGTGATATACATATACTATAGACTATCTCGTCTTAGTTGGTTATTCATAATGAAATTCGTCAAGCTTTCATATTGCATTTCTATCTGTTGTATTATATTTTGAATGATATTAATAATGTAATTAGTATAAGGGACATTTTGGTCTTTGTACCCTCTTGGAATATCCAAACACTATATAAGCTTGGTTAGGATTTTCCAAAGAGTATGAGTTGAGAGATTTGTAACTCTAGCCTCCACGAAAGAAACTCCCTCCCTCTCCATCCGTGGACTAGCCCCGTGTTGGGGTGAACCACGTAAATCTGTGTGTTCATTGTTGTGTGTGCTTGGCGATCTTCTTCTCTCCTTTCCTTTCTCATCGCTCACTCCTCTGTTCGATTTTCGCTGTGCTTCTTTGATTACCACGCATAACAAGTGGTATCAGAGCAAGGTTGGAGGAAGTGGCCTTGAGTTAGGGTTCATTTTTTGAATCCACGGATCAGTCGAAGCATCCTCGGACTCGCTCGCATGAAGCCATCCGCTCGGACCCACTTGCGCACAGTCGTCCGTGCGCCCAGATTCACCCGCGCGCAAGCATCCGCACGTAGATCCACCCGCGCAGTCGTCGCCGCTCAGATCTGGCCTGCGCGCAGCTGTTGGCGCGCCCTGATCCACCCGCGTGCAGTCGTCGGCGCCCTGATCTACCCGCGTGCAGCTGTCGGCGCCTTGATCCACCCGCGCGTAGCTTTCGGCGCCCTGATCTGCCCGCGTGCAGTCGTTCGCGCCTAGATCTGGCCTGCGCACGCCCATTTGGGTTCTGACCAGCACGCGTCCAGGCTAGGTCAGGCTAGGTCAGGCTAACCCGCACCCTGACCAGCAGCACCAACGTGTGTCCAGGCTAGGTCAGGCCAGGTCAGTCCTTTTGGGTCATTTGGGCTAATTTGTTTTTTTGGGTTCAAATCGAGATTTGATCCGTTTGAGGTGGAGTCCCTTGACTTTGGCAATTGGTGCTTTGAGATTTTTGACAGAAATTTAATTTTTGTGATTGTGATTGATACATATCTTTGTTGAGACTGTCAGTATTGAAGTAGAGGTGTTGAGTAATTTTTTGAAATTGAAATTTGTTTGATTAGAGTGTTGTGCATTTTATATTTTTAAATATAAAATGTCAATACCAGTAATGAAAGTTGATAAGTTCAATGAGAAAAATAGCTTCAGTCTGTGGCAGATTAAAATGAAAGCTCTGCTTAAACAACAGGGCATTTGGGCTCCTTTAAATAAATGGTTAAGTATGGATGAAAAATCTACAGAGTATGAGCAACAGGAAGAAAAAGCTCATTCTACCATACTGTTATGTCTGTCGAATGAAGTTATTATTGAAGTGGCACCACACTGTTAGAGGGACTTCACAGCAGAATGGAGTTGCAGAACGCCTCAATCGCATGTTATTGGAGAAAGTTAGGTGTATGCTTTCTCATGCTGGCTTGGACAAGAAGTTTTGGGTCGAAACTGTCAACACAGCTTCCTATCTTGTCAACAAGTCACCCTCCAGTGGTATAGAAGACAAGATACCATATGAGGTATGGATGAACAGGACAGCCAATTACTCTAAGTTGAAGATATTTGGATGTTCTGCATATTACCATGTCAACAATGGTAAGTTAGAACCACGTGCAAAGAAGGGCATTTTTGTGGGATATGGCATGGGAATAAAAGGCTACAGAATTTATGATATAGAGTCAGGCAAGGTGATACACAGTCGTGATGTCACATTTGATGAGGCTTCAATGATGCAAAATAGAGAGAAGCCAACCATTATACATCAGCCCAATACTTTTGAGCAGGTGGAGTTTTCTTTGCCGCAGTCTACTAGTTCTGAACAGGTGACTCCTGATTTGGACTCGCCAGATGAAGTTGATAACAGTAGTGTGGATGATGTGGAAGAAATTCCATCTAGGTGCATAGCTAGGGATCGTCCTAGAAGAGCCGCCCAGCCTCCGATCAAGTACGGGTATAACAACTTGATTGCTTTTGCATTGCAGGTAGTGAGTGGGGTGGAAGAACAAGTTGACCCACCCACTTATGATGTTGCCATTAGAGGCTTGGATGCTGCAAATTGGACAATTGCCATGTAGGAGGAGCTTCAATCCCTTCACAAGAACCATACATGGGATTTGGTGAAGCGTCCTAAAGCAAAGAACGTTGTTGGTTGCAAGTGGGTGTTCAAAAGAAAGATAGGAACACAGGGCAGTCAAGGTGTGCAGTTCAAGGCGAGATTGGTAGCTAAGGACTACTCATAACAAGAAGGTATTGATTACAATGATGTTTTTGCACCAGTAGTTAGACACACGTCTATTAGAGTGCTCCTAGCAATTGTGGCTGCAAGGAACTTGGAGTTAGAGCAATTTGACGTGAAGACAGCTTTCTTGTATGGTGACTTAAAAGAAGAAATTTGGATGGAACAACTAATAGGTTTTGTCACCAAGGAGAAATCAGACCTGGTTTGCAAGCTGAAGAAGTCCTTGTATGGACTTAAGCAATCTCCCAGACAGTAGTATAAAAGGTTTGACACTTTTATCACTAAAGTTGGCTTTGCTCGTAGCTGCTATGATTCATGTGTGTATGTTAAACAATTAGAGAATGACACACATATATATTTGCTCTTGTATGTGGATGATATCTTGATTGCAGTCAAAGATATCAAGGTGATACAAGATTTGAAAAATGTCTTGAAATCTGAATTTGAAATGAAAGATCTTTAGCCCAATTGGCAAGATACTTGGGATGGAGATACAAAGAGACAGGAAAGCAGGAAGACTCTTTCTCCATCAACGTAGCTACATAGAGAAGATTCTTAGTAGGTTTGGTATGGCTTCATGCAAAGCCATTGGGACGCCTTTTGATAGGAATTTTCATTTGTCATCAGTTATGTCTCCACAGTCTTAAACAGAGAAGGAGCATATGGAGTGTGTCCCTTATTCACAGGTCATTGGCAGTTTGATGTATGCTATGGTATGTATCCGTCCTGACTTAGTTTATCCTCTTAGTGTTGTCAGTAGGTACATGTCAAATCCTGGCAAGGAGCATTGACAAGCCGTGAAGAGAATTTTCAGATACTTAAAGGGAACACCTGATGTAGGGTTGATATATGGCGTCAAGCAGAACTGCAGCATGGTTGGATTTTCTGATTTCGATTATGCAGGTGATGTTGATCAGAGATCCTTGACAGGTTATGTTTTCACTGTGGCAGACTCAGTTGTCAGTTGGAAGTCAACACTTCAACCTACTATTTCACTCTCTACTACGTAGGTGGAATACATGGCAATGACTGAGGCCGTAAAGGAAGGAATTTGGTTAAAATGGCTACTTGAAGACTTTGGAGTGCAGATTAACAAAGCTGATATTTTTTGTGATAGTCTCAGTGTTATTTGTTTAACAAAGGACAATGTGTTTCATGATCACACGAAACACATTGATGTCAGGTACCACTTTCTCAGAAGTGAAGACAGAATAAAGATTTTGAAGATCAGCACTAAGCACAATTCAGCAGACATGTTTACAAAGGACGTGATTGAGAGTAAGTTCAAGCATTGCTTGGACTTGCTCAACGTGTATGGTTGCAGCTGACTCCTTGTGGGTCCTGATGGAGAGGCTTGGTCAAGGTGGAGCCAATATTCAAGATAAGGTGGTGATTGTTGTATTATGTTTTGAATGATACTAATAATGTAATTAGTATAAGGGGCATTTTGGTCTTTATATCCTCTTGAAATACCCAAGCATTATATAAGCTTGGCTAGGGTTTTCCAAAGAGCATGAGTTGAGAGATTTGTAACCCTAGCTTTCACGAAAGAAACTTCCTCCTTCTCCATCCGTGGACTAGCCCTGTGTTGGGGTGAACCACGTAAATCTGTGTGTTCATTGTTATGTGTGTTTGGCGATCTTCTTCTCCCCTTTCCTTTCTCATCGCTCACTCATTCGTTCAATTTTCGCTCTACTTCTTTGGTTACCATGTATAACATTATCGCATGTCATAAAACATTCATTTACGTATAACATGTCTGAATTATGTCATTCAGTCTTGTTGATTACCCTTCATGTGCTTTATTTGCTTGCCTTATTAAGTTTAGATAAGATTTTTCCATGTATGCACCATGCTCTTACTTTTCCATCATAATTATGTATTCTCCTCCTTAGGCCACACAATAGCCTTGGAATTTCGAAGATAAACTCTGAAAATCCATCTTTTTCCTAGTGAAATCGGACTTAGACTTTGATGGACTATTCTCCTACACGAAAAAAACCAGATTTAGCATCTAGAAATATCCCCTTTTCTCTTTTTGGTCATATTGGATTTAGTATGCAATAAATCGTCTTTTCTTGAGAAAGTCAAATTTAGTATGAAAAGATTAGAGTTAGATCACACAATAAAACATGCACACACGACACACAAGCACACCACAAAGAACAATAGAAAGTTTTACATGGTTCCCCCTAAGGGTACGTCCATGGGTGAGACAGGGCTGGCAGTTTCACTATGGAGAAAAACAGAGTACAGATGAAGGATGTAAGTCCTACAGAAATTCATAAATGAGGACAATTTTCAGATGATCCATCTTGGAGTGCATGTTCGGCTCCTATTTATAGTCTTAGGTGGCCACAAATACCCCCTAAAACCAATGGCTACAAATCCCCATTAATTTGTAACAGCTGTTACAATTAATCCAACCTTCAACGGCTGCCCAAAATTTTCTCCATTACTACCCAGATTTGTAACGGATGGTCTGTCACAGATTTTATTTTAGAAATTGTACAGAATTTCAAAATTCAAGTCATTTCTTAACATGGTATCCAAAAATTTTCTTTTTTTCCTTTTATTGGAAAAACTAGATTTAGTAGGGTTTTGTGCATTGGGAAACAATGGGCAAGGATGGGTAACAAAAAATTCAATTTCCACGTGTTTTTGTTGTTGAATCTTGATGGAAAATTTTTGTATAAGGGGGATGGGTAATTTTTCCCACCCTACCCTTGAGAATCAATGAGAGAATAAAAGAGACATGCTTGCCAACTTGCCCCTTGCTACTTGTACCCATTTGCTTGCCTGTAGATCTGTTGATGAAACTCTTGTTTGCTCATCGCTTGTGCGTTCTTATTACTCATGCTTACTCACTTGTCACTTGCTACTCGTGCTTGCCTGCTCTTTGCTCATCGTTTGCACCTACTTGCTTGCCATGTGCCCACTTGTTGCTTGCCACTCACCTATAGATATGGTAATGAAACCCTCGCTTGCTCACTGTTCATGCCTGTGCACTTGCCAACCCACCCTTGTCTTTGTTGAAAGTAGGGAAAAACTCCTCCCACCCTTGTCTTTGTTGAAAGTAGGGAAAAACTCCTTATTTGATGGGTTCACTGATGTTGAGGAAGAAGGGTTGGGGGAAATAAACAAAAAAGGAAGAAAAAGGAAGAAAAGGTAAAATGAGGATGAAAAATAAAGGGAAGAAAATGTAAAAAAAGAGGAGAGAAGAGTTTTTTTTATGGAAATGTTTGTTTACGTGGACATTATTTTCTATAAAGGGAATATTGAATATTTTAGTTTGCAAAAATGTCTTATAATTTTTTTGTTAAAGTATTTATTTTTACCATATTAATATTATTTGTTAAAATTATAAGGTTACTCATCTTAAATTCTAAATTATTTATTTTTCATAATTTCAATTCTTGTTATTTCCGTTACGTGCATAAACATTTAGGATGGAAATTCGTTTTCCGTCATTTCTTATTATTTTTATTTCCCGTTAGAAATTGAATTTTCTTAGTTTTTTTTCCTACCAATTTTGTGTGCACAAACCCTCCCTTAGTATTCGGTGAACTGTCCATTTTCCTGGTGAGACTAAATTTAATATCCAGTAAAGCCATTTCCCCATTTGACTAGATTTAGCATCCAAAAATTTACCTTCCCTTTTCTTTACTAGATTCTGGATTTGGTATCTGGAGATCCATCTTCTTGATAAGACTGGATTTAGTATCTAGTCGAACTGTCAGTTTTGGTCAAACCAGATTTAGTGTCCGGAATTTTCATCCTTTCTTTTTCCTGGTGAAATTAGATTTATACTCTAGGAAACCACCTTTTTTCCTTGACGAAAATTGAATTTAGTATCCAGAGTTTTCTTCTTTTCCTTTTAAAATGTGATTGGATTTACCATTCAGTAAACCATCCTTTTTTTCAGTCGATCTAGATTTAGTATCTAGTTGACATCTTTTTTTACAGTTACATCGAATTTTGTGTCCAGCAAACCATTTTCTGTTTTCTAGAGAGTTTCCCTTCTCATTCTTGGAATTCTAGGTTTATTATCTACAAGTTCATATTTTTTTTTGAGGATCTAGATCTCGTATCCGAAAACCCAACTTATTTTTCTAGAATTTTGAAGTTTTTCAGACGTTCACCCCTTTTTTTTTTCTACATTTAGTGACACATTTTCACATGCATGCATCCACACTATGGATAGTCAAGAGGCTAACTTCGGTTGGGTGAGTTAGGGTGTTACCTTTCTAACTTGTACTCAAACTACTTGGAATTTTAGGTTCTTAGATTTAGCCTTTTTCATTGCATTTAGGTTTTTCTAATTCTTTCCTTCAAATAGACTAGGCGATCATTGAAGCATTCGTTGTCCACCAAAAGCTTCGTTGGAAGCTTTGCTGAAAGCTTTATCGGAAGCTTCGTTGAAAGTTTTGATGTCGTTGAACACATTAGGGAAGGGGGAAGAAAATGAAGGTGAGAGGTGGATGAGGACGTGAGAGGAAACGAAAGAAAAGAGGAATAGAAAAAAAAGAAAAGAAAGGAAAAGAAAAATGTGAAGAAAGAGAGGAAGAGAGAAAAAAATAAAAAGAAAAAAAATAAAGAGAGAAGAAGAAGTAAAAAATATTACATAAAAATTATGTTTAAAAAATAGTATGAATATTAAAAAATCACAAAAATTCTGATATTTTTTATGTTTAGAAAAAATATGTTATCTAGTCAATAAAAAATTGTGGAAGTATTAAAAAATAAAAAAATTAGAAAAGAGAAAAATAGAGAAAGGAAGAGAGAAGAAAAAAATAAAAAATTATTACATAAAAATGGTGGAAGTATTTAAAAAATCAAAAAATATTGATAAGTTTAAATTTTTGAAAAAATTGTTTGCTTATGAATAACATTCGTTTTCTACTTTATTCTTACAAACTTTGTTTTCTATTTTTTAATTAGTTCATGTGAGACTTTTTTAAAAGATATCAACTCACTCTAGGAATAGAAATTTATAATTTACTCTAAAATCTTATATTTGATAAAATTTTTAATTATGTAGATTATAGAAATTCTCTAGTACCATGTATAATATTATTAATTTTTGTTTTAACTTGAATTTTATTAAAGGGAAAATGCTTAATGGCATTACCAGAGTTACTTTTCTAGTGGTATTTTAATTTAATAGTCTAAATTAAATCTGAATCATTTAAATTTTTTAATAACTCATTTAATTAGCATGATCTTGATTTCCCTCTCTGTTTACACCACAACTCTTATCACCCAGTCGGTGTTCCTGAGCTTGCATTCACGAAGTATTATGTTCGACGGCTTCAACGACGACATCTTCCCCTCCACCTTTATTGGTTAGGAAGCTGTAGATGTTTTCGTTGGGATTCTTGCAATGCATTATTGCCTTTTTGAATCTCTCATTTACTATTTTTTGAATCTTTCTTTGGTTTCCCTTTACTGTATATATATATATATGAGAAAATAACTTAAAGTTGAGTACTGCTAGAAAAACAACTCTAATGGTGTCACTAGAGAATTAACTTCTTTTATTAAAATGTAACTTGATATATATTGAAATATAACTTGATTTCTATTAAAATATAATCTAAAATCTATTGAACTATAACTTGGAATATATTTAACTGTAAATTAGATTTTATTGATATGTAATTTGGATTTTATTAAAATATAACTTGAATTTTAAATTATTTGTAATGTGTTTTTTCCAATCATTTATTTATGATTTAAAGTTTTTCTCATACATGTAACTACTATATTCTTATCTAATCGATATTTTATTGATGATAATTATTAAAAAAAATGGTCAGTATTTTTGTATGCTTGTTATAGCTTATTTTATCTTATATCTGAGTTTTAAATTGAAATTTAAAACTTTTATGCTGTTTCCGCAAAAGTATTGTACTTTCATTAATACGATCCTCAATCTTAGATATGTTTCTCTTTTTTAAAGGATCGATCCTTGATATGATACTAAGATTTGAAACTGTGGTTAGATCTATATTTTTAATTTTACAGAAGATGGTGACTTTGTTTTGATGGATATTGGGTTGGCATGTGGCCTTCCCCTCATGTTGGCTCGTGTTGGCATTTTAATGGATTAGACCATATTTTGATGGGTTTTGGTTGTCAAAGCACTTTCCTTCACTGCCTTTCAAAGATTTAGAAGCAAAATTTATTTACCCTTATCCTTGGTGTCTTAATAAACTATGTTTGTTTCCTTAAAGTAGTTTTTGTTAGGAATACCTTCTATTTGACAAGAAAGTGCACGATTAGACCATGTGCGTCCTTGCTACCATTAAACTGTTGGGTTAGTCCAACCTTTACTTTACAAATTTTACAATTACTGATTAGGGTAAATTTTCCAACCTTTATATGCGACCATTTAATTTTGCAAATTTTCCTTTAGTCCAACCTTTAGATGCAACCATTTAATTTTGCAAATTTTCCTTTCTTTACAATTTTGTAATACTCATTTATAAACAGGCCCTAAATTGAAATTGGAATTTTAGACGAGTATATTAAATGATTTAAAAGTACATATAGAACTTACTTTCTTATTGCTGTCGTTGGTAGTGCTTTTCCAAGTATCAAAGTGGAATTTGCCATTATATCATCTAAAGGCTAAATGTGTATGTGTTAGGACCTTATGGCTGAAAAATATATATATAACATATAAAATGGAGAATGGATGGGAAAAAAATAAGGTGACGAAGAGACATCCCAAGTAACAATTAATGGTCAAGCTAAGTTGCAGTTTAATTCTTACTAAGATGTGCAGTGCATGCCTTAAAGAGAAAATTAAATCCTGATTCGGATGTTGACTCTAATCTTAATTCAAGAAAGATATCTGATACCATAAATATTAAGGTGAAGGCTTATCCTGTCAATGATAAAATTAAGATTTAATATCCTAAATAATCTACATTATCATAATCCACATAACTTAATAGTTTCCATGTCCTTAGCCATATCCTTTATTGAATCTTTATACATGCCATTTGCTTCTTTGTAAAACAAAACAATATTGAGTTGCAAAGGAACTGAAATATCATTTTAAATTTGCTTCAATATTTTTTAAAATTTTCATCTTGAATAAATAAAGTAAATTTTTAATGATAAGTTGAAAACTGATTTTCAAATTTTTATTCTTTGTATAGCTAGATTTTTTGAATAATGCAAGGAACCCTTGAATGGGATATCTTTGTCACAATGCAGTTTAACCAAAACGGAGTGAAAATGACTGGTAGTTGAAACTTGAAAGATTCTCAATTCTCACAATTAAGAGGTTGCTTGTGGTTGTACTCTCAAATGTGCAGCGGTCTGTCAATGTAATAGTAGTCTAGCTCCACTCTATAGGCAACACTCTTTTGGTGATGAGATTAAGCTGTTGCTTGCAGACTAGTGGATGATTTTTCATTCTTGGAATCTTTTGAACAAGAATTATGCATCATTATCTTGTAGTTGTAGGTGTTACAATGATCAGTAAACCTGTATATTTTGTGGCTTCCTTAATCCTTGTTTTATGGACTCCTTGTCCACATCTGTTTTTGATTTTTTATCTCAATGTAATTTTGTATTTTTTTTAATCAATATTTCCAAAACAGAATTTCAATTGGCTTGTTACTATTAAGCCCAAGTAATGCAATCACCTTGCACTCTCGTAGGATCACAAGGGCATATCCAATGCTGCACCTGCTGATTGTCCATTATTTCCATTATCCATTCTTTGTGGATCAGCTGGCCAAGTTTTAACTGAAGCAAGGATACACGACCATATATGCAACCTGTGCTTTTGCATATCACCAACAGCATTTTTTCAAGTGAGGAGTTATTTTTTTTCTTGTTATTTTTCTCGTTGAAAATGACATTATTGACACAAAAGCAGGTTAATACTCCTGCAGCGGAGAAATTATACTCCCTTGCTGGTGATTGGGCAGGTCTAAATCAGGATACCCTTCTATTTGATATTTGCTGTGGGACAGGGACCATTGGCTTGACATTAGCAAAACATGTTGGTATGGTAATAACTACTCGTGCTTTGTTTTGTTCTTGAATTTGGCTTCTCTTTATGCTTATGCATATTTTGATTCTTTCTACATTATGTGCCCAAACATCCCCATTGTTACATTATTTTCGAGACTTACTTTCTAATTGACATCAGTTCCATTTGTTCTGTTCATTCATCAAGCTTTTCCTATGTAAAGACTTTTTATATAAGTTCTGATTTTAATATTGATGATGATTAAATGCCTGCTCTATCTATCTAGGTCGTTGGTATTGAAATGAATAGTTCCGCAGTTTCAGATGCAATCAGGAATGCTGACATAAATAGTATAAAGAATTGCAGATTTATATGTGCTAAAGTGAGTATATATTTACATGTTTTCCTCTTATATGTACAAAAAATACAGCTTTACAAATTACCACATCAGACTACCATGCTTCTTTTCAGTGTTAGTGATGTTTATTGTTTATAATCTGGATATCTAGCTTACTGTATGTTCAGAATGGTGAATGGAAAACATAGCTTTGAAATGTGCATAAGCAACTTGGACTTTATAATGTTGATGGACATCATGATTGTTTTCTATTATGAATTTCCTGGAATGTATATTGACCAAAAAGGGGAATGAAGGAATTTGTAGTACCATTGGAAGGATCCTGCAACTTGCAGCTGATGCAAAGGCTGACCAGGAACTGCTTCAATGTCAGTTGACAAATCAAAGGTACATCAGGGTTAACAGGCTGATGATTCCTAAGAGAGGAGTTGAGGGGGGACAATGGCCCTTCCATTGGGGATGGCACCAACAGTGAACCCTCTATAGGATTGCATCACTCACACCCAACTGAGTATGAGTTGGAATTGGAATAGGTTTGACATCGGACTAAATCTTGATATAACTCAACATAATACATTTTTTAACATGACTGAATCTTTCTTTATTGTTTATTTTTGTCCCTGCCTGTGGCTCATCCATGATTACTTATTTGGATTTTTCCCTGAAATATTTTTCCAGTTCTCAGTCCTCTTCTTTCAGTCACTTTGAAGTTCACACTTTCTAGTCGTGGCTTGCTCTGACATGGGCTCTCAATCAATGCTGAGTAAAGGTAGAGGGCTGAAAGGGGGTATAAGGTTGAGGGGAGAGGCAAGTGTCACCTTGTTTGAGAAAAGAGTGATTTAGGCTCCTTGATTTTGACTCTTTGCCATTTGGTGATGTAAACTGAAGCTATTGGTCTGCTGGCCTGGGTGGCTCTATGCCTCAGTCATTGGCATGAACACAGTGGTCTCTTACCAGGCCCAGGAACCAATTCGAATTCATATTCTTTGCTTACTGCTTTGAATCAAACCCTTAATCATTACCACTGTTATTCCTGTGGTCAAATATGAGCTTTTTCAAGGTTGGTTGTGTTTGTTTGGATTCCATGGCAGGCATGGTTGAGCTTGAACCTTTCTTTACCACCCTTCAATCAATAGGGTGATTTAGGCATGGTTGTGCTGCTACCAACTTTAGTAAGGTTGGGCTTAATAGTAGCAAGAGGCTTGATACTCCACTTGAGATTATTTTTCTGATGATGGCTAAAAGGTCATTAATAAGCTTAACCCCTTTCCCATCCAACTTTGCTTGCTGTTATAGATGTCAATGGGTTGTGTTGGGTTGGCATGGTTTGCATATCCATTGGTTTGATATTTATTTGTGTCATGTCAGCCCAGTACGATCACTAGTTGGTGTGGCAGGCAATAGGCAGGAAGTGACTGCAAGCCTGCAACTGTCTTGTGGGCGTAGGAAACAAGTGGTGGCAATGGGTGGGTGGGTAGGCATCATTCGAAACTTTTTTTCCTATAAATAGTCGATATCGGCCATTCTCTTCACCCAACTCTCCTTATCTCTAATCTTCTAATTTCTAAATCTTTAAATCTCCATTCTACTCTCATCTTCTAATCTTCTCAATTCTCAAAAAAAAAATTCCTCTCCTGACTTTTAAATTTTCAAAGTTTTCAATTTTGCTTTTCGTAAATGGCATATAACAAAGGTTTAGAATTTGACTATCCTAACTCCCACACCATCTGAAGTGTCACAATCCGTGAAAACTACTTAAGCATCTTTATCAATTCCAGAAAAGTCTTAAAAAAGAGTTCCAATATAGTCAAAGTTCATGAAAGAATGAAGATCATGAATGATAGCACTATGAAGTAGTGTATTGCAATTTCTGTAATGTTGACTTTTCTTACAAATGTTCAATAGTACAAATCATTTAAATAGGTATTTAAGTACATGTGGGACTAGATGTAGTAAAGATAAAACTATTTAAACTTAACTTTTTTTTTACTTTTTAGAGTAGTTTTCTTTGTGGAATTATGATTTTAAAAGTTTAGGGAATTGCATGCAAAATTTGTGTAAATTTTTATAAAACTCAAGGTGATGGCCCAAAATGTCACCTGCGTATTTATGGAATTATGATTCTTTTACACCTATCACCTCACTGGTCACCTTGAGTTGTGCCTCCAGCGCTCGTGTCAGGCCAGCTTGTCAGTTGAAACCATGTCATGCTAGCACAACCACAAGGCGATGGTCCAACAAGACCCACCCAATTGGGTTGTACCAATCAATGGCACGGTCAAATTGTGTTAGACCAGGTCAGCCTGATCGGATCTGGTCCAATAGACAAGTATACTTGGTGCCTTGGGTGAAAGTAGGGTTGGCTTTGTTTTTGATGTTTCCTCCCACACTCTCTCCTCTCCTTTCAAGAGCATTACTTCCCCTCTTGTCATCTCTTTCCTTCTTTAATCTTTGGCCTACATAAGCAAATTCAATGCAAAGTGAAGAACCTTACCAGGACATGACATCCATGAATCCTCTTTGGAGAGTGGTGCCTCCTACTTTTGTCATAGGGGCTTATTTTATGATTATCTGAAGATGCTTCTTGCAGTTCGAAAACACAGCTGGAAGGTTGCTAAGCTTCTTCCTGCTCAAAGCAGCAACTTGTCTCTGGGTTACTGCTTTACATTTGTGATTTGGGTTTTAGTATTTGGCCATTAAAAGTGTCTGAAATGTGCAGCACGTTATATTATAGTACTTATAATAACTACAATGTTGATTTTTTTGTGGTCATCTAGGTATAGTATTAGAGTACTGATGTCTCTAAATAATAATGTTGCTTGCTTTCTTTACCAGTTACCTCAAACATTTGCCAAGGAATCAACCTCCCAATAGGCCAAACACTCAGAATTCAATTGTTTGATAAACCGTATGCTTTACATAAATATACCAACCTGTCAAATACTTTAATTTTCAAGATGGTTGAGATTGTAGTGAGAGGAATGTAGGAATGGGAGAAGATACTGTCATTGTCACTTTGGCTTTGCATAGGTGTTATCGTAACAAAATAATCATTGAATTTGATTTAAGTGCGGTGTATTGTACAATTGAATGTCTGTCTAGTAAGTTTGCTAAATCATATTGAACTTGGGGATATCTGTAGTCATTCAAGATCACCTTGGCAAACAAACTGACTTGAATATTTATGATATGTTTCTGCAGGCCGAGGATGTGATTGGAAACCTTCTTAAGGAGTATGTAAAGGAGTCACAGCTCTCAGATTCAAGTATTAGTAGTAATGAAGTGAATGTATGCAAAATTGATGATGTTAGCATGATAGATAAAAATGCTAAGCACATGAAAGCCAAGGTAAATCAACATATAGGGGTCTCTGCCATATTCGGTGATGAAGTTCAGAATGATGCTTTGGGAGCAAGTGGTTGCTGTGGTAAAGCAAACAAAGATTCGTCTTTTCCTGAAGGGGAAGGGACTGATGCATCAAAAATGATGCAGTTCAAAAATGTTGTTGCAATTGTTGATCCTCCACGTGTTGGACTTCATCCTGTGGTAAGTTGATAAACAAATTTTCGTTCGGAACTATTTTATTCTGTGTAACCATGCAAGAGAATATTCAGCATTATTGACAT
>JAMKPZ010005288.1:0-13007 GCA_024699675.1 Amphibolis antarctica | reverse complement strand
CATTTCAAGAATAACCTTTTCTTATTCTGCAAGTCTTGTGTTTTGTATTAATGGCCTTTCACATTTTTTAATGGTAGATATTTATGTTTTACAATTACAATAACAAGTATGATGAAGTTTTCCTGTCGGTTTTGCAAAAATTTAATAAATTCTTAGTTTGAAGGAAGATAAACTGTAAACTTTTGGAAAATTGATTTTGAATTTCGAAAATTTTGAGAGAAGGAAAAGAGAAATTTTTATAAAGCATTAGTTATTTAGCCCATTAAAATGGAATTGGAAAAAAGATGGGTTCTTATGCAACTTTTCTTGGAGTTGGTATAAATAAAATTTTACGGCATCTTTTTTTACCTAAATCGTTATTTGGTTCAGTCCATTGGCTCTTTCTGTAGAATAGTAGATATTCTAATTATTTAGGTGTTTTTTTAAATTATTACTAATGTTTGCTAAATGATAATGTTTATTTGAGTTTTTGCCTTTTGAGTTAAATAGTTTCAATAAGTAATAATTCTACTTTACCTGGTAATATTGTTAAATCTATGTATTTTTATTCTAAATTTTTAATTAAATGCCCATTTAGAACCTGGGATTTTCAAAGGCATGTGTAGCGTTCCTTTTCTAGATATTGAATTTTATACGTATTTTATCAAGGCAATTTGATGAACAGTAATTATCTTTCGAATTCATATCCCATTGACAATTGTGTATCCCTTGAACATTCTCAGTGTCTTTCGTCTTTTAAATTAATTTGTTCTGTGGTATCCATTAAATAGTTGGTGAAATGATTAAATGGTGAAAGTCGGCTTAAATTTTGTGATCCATTTATAGTTGAATAGAAAGTATATTGATGGAAATTTGTCCAAAAAAATAAAAGGTGATTTATTAAAGGAATAGGAGTAGTAATGGTTGCTTGCCACATTGTACACGGAAATGTTTTCTCATGAATTCACACTCCTTCAATCTTTTGCATTCCATTCAAGGATTGCCAGTTGACATTGTAGTGAAATGCACGGTAAATTGTTGCTTATCCTATTTGCCTTATTATATGCAGCTTGAGAGAATTGTTGGTTCTACCTCTTCCAAAAGGATGGTGACATCAGAGAAGTCTATGTTTGTTTTCTGTTGAAAGAAGGCTAGTCTGATATTTAAGACCCCCTCCACTTCCATGCTCTACCCCGAAGGCCTGTAGCACATTTTTCCCACCACGGAATTGTGAAGAGTTAGTTGTACTCTTTGGTTTTCGAGAACCTACCTATTTATTTCGGAATCAATAGAAGCTGCCACTCTCTGCATCATCATCAATAGAACCTACCTAAGTATGTTTATAAGAAAAAAAGAGAGTATGTTTATAAGAAGATTACTTGCATTCAAGGACAACTGCTGTTACTTCTGTGTTGTCGGATCCAATTTTATGGTTAAGATTATTTGATTGAAATGAAATTTTCGCTGCTGATGATTCCGTGTTGCTGTTATATGTAGTAGGAGACTAGGGTTGCATTTGTTAATGAAGTGAGGTGAGCTTTCTACTGCACGTAATTGATTATGTATAGTAATTAAAGTAAAATTAGATAAATGTATAGTAATTGTAATTTTTTTTACTGTAGTAATTAAATGTAAAATTTTGATAATACTTTCACTTCTTTTTCTTAGTAAACACGTCTTGTAACTTGCATTGCCTTAGCCTTAAGCTTTGTTGTCATTTACCCTGAAAATACTCACCTTGATTCGTCGCTCTTGTCATTGCGATTTGTTGCTCTTACTGTTGCGATCGGTCATAGGTGTGATCATCTCTTGCGCTCGATCTGCCACTCTTATTGCCACGATCGGCCACAACAAGCGTGACCATCTTGTGTGCCCCTTCGCCTTCACAACTCAGAAAGTTGTAAGAAGCTTGACTAGTTGGGACACATCATATGGATCCAAATGAGTAAGTATTTCATTGCTTGTATGATCATTCAAAGAGAGTAGTATTTGCATTCAAACTTGTGGGATTAGCTTTTAGAAATTTTCAAAAAAAAATTTCATTGAAGATTGTAAATTTTCAATAATAAATTGGTATTTTGTTTTTTCAATGAAGTTTGTAAATATACTTGTGATTTTTACAGTGAAGATTGTAAATACATCATTTTTACTTTACCATTTTCATTTTATTTTTCTCATAGGTAAATGCTAAAGTTTTTGGTAATTTTGTATTATAGATATTAGTGATGAATGCTTATACTTTTTTTTCAATGATTAAATCTGATTATGTTTGTAATTTTACATCTATCTGGTTACATAAAAAAATTGAGAGTAGATTACATCTATCTAATTGCTTTTTAAAGATAGACCATATTTATTTATCTGTTTATAGTCTCATATTAGTTTACTTGGTTGGATTATCTTAAATTACTCTACTACATTTATTTCGATGAATGTTTGTAATTTTTTGTTAATTTTCTAGGTTTTTGGATAGTTAGAAGGACTTTTTTGACCTAGATTTTAGTGATCCAATTCAATTGATGCTTTGTTTTGAAACACAAATAATCCACTTGCTTAATTTAGTGTATTTATCAAAGACTACAGTGCATTATGTTGAATATACTGGTGGTGAAGTGGTGTTGAACATGTTAAATGGACATTGAAGAGTTTGTTTTGACATATGTCGAATGAATGATGTCAGATACATTTAGGAGATTATATTCCATTATAAAAGAAATACTCTCTTAACTGATAGTTGTTGGGTGAGTGTTGAAAAATAAGTCAAAATATTTTTGAAAACATGTATACATGAAAGTAAAAATAGAATAATGCAGGTAGCACTCCAACACTCTGGACAAATAATTAGTAAATATATTCACAAAGTATTGGATGCTATAATAGTGTGCATGTTGAATGTAATTTGATTGAAGGAATCATTAACAGACATCCCATAGTTCTTAACAGATAATGAAATGTTCATGTTATTCTTCTACAACACAATTAGAGCTCTTGATGGAATCTACATTTACTGTATTGTCCCAAAATCTCAATATATTTCATATCGTTATGGTTGAGATGCAAAGCAGATCACACAAAATGTACTAGGTGTTTGTGACTTCAACATGCATTTCATTTTTGCATCAGCTGGGTGGGAGGGCATTGCACATGATTGAAGAGTTTTGAAGCATGTAATGTCAAAACCCTGATATCACTTTCCTTTTTCACCACTAGGTTTGCTTTATTTACACACTACTTATTACATAAACACCAACTATCACTACAAGAAAAATGGACATTAGTGATAGATTCGTTATTGAATTTGTCACTATTTCGGTGACATTTAATGACGAAGATTTAAACATTCGTCATTAAAATGAAGTGAAGCCGTTACAAATGGAAAGGTTTTATTTAAAACCCTTTACATGAATGTCGCTGTACTTTGCACCCTCGTGCAGAAAAACAAATGCCGTCGCACTTTGCACCCTCGTGCCTAAATCAGATGATCGTCGTCTCTACACTTTGCACCCTCGTGCCTCCTCTATCGTTCGTTGTCGAAACTTGCCCATTCTTTGCAATCTCATGCCTTCGCATGAACACTATTCATTCTCCACAACCCTAAATCGTAGGAATGCCGCCTCCACACATTGCATGAACGTCACCCATTTTGTGCAGCCCTAAATCGTAGGAATGTTGCCTTTTGCACTCTGCACCGTTGTGCCTCCTTCGCCGTTCATCATTGAAGCTCACCTAATCTCTACAGGTATCTCCTTTTTAGTGTTCATGGTGTTCATCGTAAAAAGAAGGTATCTCCTTTTTAGTTAATGTAAAAAAAAGGAAATGAACATATTTTCTACTGCTATTCCTCTTCACCATTGTTGCCATGCCACCATATTTTCTACTACTATTTGTTTACATGCAGCACTTCAACATGTCTATACTGCTCTTGAAATTCCTTCTTTTTTCTTTTTATCTCTCATTGTATCTCTCTCTATCAAGGTCCGAAGAGCTTTGCTTGTTTCGCCAAAGGTTTGTTACTCAGATAACGTACAAGTAATTTAGATGTATATCATTAGAAATACTTTTAGCATGTATATGATCAATATCAAAAGTTCATACTTTTTTGGAAGGGTTATAACTTTGACATTTGAATTAATAAGCTTCAAACAAAGTTTACCAGCAAGTAAAATGAAATTGAATATATGTTCACAAAAGCTAATATTAGTGAAATGGTCAAGCATCATCATCCGAGAAATTTGACTTTGATTTAACGAAAAAAGGAAACACGTAGGTGAAAGTTTGGTAAAGTCGCGGAAGTTCCCTTAAAAGGTTCAAAAATACCAATTTCATTGCGAAATTTTATGTTAAATTAAAGCAGTCAAAGATTCACATCTTGTAGTAACTAAAAAATAATTTTCTAAATGGTTTTTAGTTGCCTCGAGTGGGATCATAGGAAGTATCTTTCTCTTGTGTCATTGATTATGAACTTGATTGTGGATAACTAGAAATAAAACTTAGGTTGATTCATTCTCTGTTTGTCCATTTTTTTGACTTAGGGTAAATCATAAAATGACTTTGTTCTTCTTGACATGGTGCTATAAGAGTAACAGGCATTATGTCCATGAGAAAAATAACCTCCATTACCATTTTCGTATGAATCATTAATACTCAGTGCATTAAAACTTTTTAGGATTCTTCTGCTAAGATTGTTTGAATCAGTTTGAGATAAAATAGCATCATCCCTATTGGATGATCATGGTTTTTCTTTCTTAATGCAAAAGGAATGTGTCATCACTTAAAAGATGCTAGGCTCAATGATCTCTGCAGTGCATGGTATGATCATATCCAAATTTGGCAATGGAAGAGTTAAGTTGCCTCAACCCCACACACCATCCACCAATCAGCTGCAATGTAGAATATGAAATATTGGTGTTGATTCACTTCCTAGTTACTTAGACATAATCAAATAAATTGAAATGAAGTGATACATCAATCTATATTCATTACTTGGATTTTGAGATCCTTTGACACAAATTGTTCCAAAATCTTGAAATTCAAGTTAACACTTCTTTAACATCTTAGTTTCACTAAATAACTCATTACTTTTTGTGAACTTTTTATTAGGGATTGCCTTCTTTTTGTCTTATTAGTTACTTTTTATTAAAGTTTAAACAGTTTTCATATGATATTAAAAACATAGTTATCATATTTTTTAATGTATTATTTTCAATGATTTAGTGTTGGATCATACGTAAGGGAAGTTATCCCTTTTTTGCAAAATTCAATGGACAAAAGTTAGATTCAGAAGCTAAGGTATATAAATTGTTATATGAGTCCATTGTCATATACGTTATTTAACATTTTTAAATGGTCTTTGTTTAACTCTATGTAAATTATATATATAGAAATACATTGCAATATATTAGAGGTGCCTGTGAGTTCGTGAAGTGGGCAACGTCTCATGCTTTTATAGGAGGGCGTATACTTTGTCCTTGTATAAAATACGTGAATGACTTGTTGAAAGAATCAGAAATAGTTAAAAAGCATTTGCTATGAAATGACATACTTACCAACTATATCGTATGGACATATCACGATGAAGAAGTACAAACTTGTCCAAACGATGTTACTGATTGTGACAACAAGGGAGCTTATGAAGGTGACAATGGTGGCAACGATATGAAAGATATGCTTGAAGATTTGCTAGACATGATTGAAGAGATGAATGATAGGCTAGAAGGTCATAATCAGAGATACAAATACATTAAAGATTTTTACAAGGATGTAGAGGACGTTAACAGACCATTGTATGATGGATGTCAGAATTATACGAGGCTCAATTTCATTGTAAAGTTGTTCCATATAAAATGTTTGGGATAGTGGAATGACTCAACTTTTAATATGTTACTTGAGTTACTCAAAGATGTATTTCCAAAGGCAGATTTTCTAAGTAGCATGTATGAATTGAAAAAAATGGTCAACAAATTAGGTCTTCACTATGAGAAAATAGATGTATGTCCTAATGATCATGTGCTATTTTGGAAGGATTGTATGAATTTAGACAACTATCCCACATGTGGCAAATCTAGGTGAAAAAATAACACCACCCTTGATCCACATCAGGAGGAGACATCCCAGACAGTCAGAAAAATCCCTGCCAAGGTGTTGCGATATTTTTCGATCATACCAAGATTGCAAAAACTATTCATGTCTCAAAAGACTATGGCATCAATGAGATGGCATAGTGAAGATCGTATAGATGATAATGTCTTACGACATTCGGTTGATTCAATATATTGGCAAACATTCAATATCATCCATTAATCATTTGATGTTGATCCTCGAAATGTGCAACTTGGATTAGCTAGTGATGGCTTCAACCCGTTTGGCATGATAAGTACTACATACTGTATCTGGCCAGTTATATTGATTCCATACAATCTATCACCATTGATGTGCATGAAAAAGCCCAACATGCTATTGATTTTGATAATTCCTGGACCAAGGTCTCTTGATAATGCCATTGATGTATACTTGCAACCCTTAATTGAAGACCTTAAACTTTTATGGAATGAAGGAGTTCCAACATTTGACAAATCGAAGCAAGAAACTTTTCAAATGCATGCAGCTTTATTGTGGACCATTAATGACTTCCCTACTTATGTAATATTGTCAGGTTGGAGTACAAAAGGAGCTTATGCTTGTCTGTTATGTCATTCAAACACATGTTCACATAAGCTACGTCATGGAAGGAAATTTTGTTATATGGGTCATTGCAGGTTTTTGCCACAAAACCATAAATGGAGGGTGAACAATGTTGGGAAACAAACAAAGACCTTCGCTATCCCTTCGCGACCACGTCACGAGCGCCCGATGCTCCTCAACCCATACACATCCCAACAACGCACGTTACTTTGGATTGCTCGCCGTTAGGAACACTCAAGCTCTCACTCTTGCAGTATTGTCGTGGGTGGAAGAAGGAAGGAGAAGGAAGAAGGAGACCGACGCAAGGATGTACATGATTCAGCAAATTACCTACTCCACAGGGGTGCTGGTGCTATCTCGATCTTTGTGCCACCAATAGGTAAAACACACGAATTGATCACTCTACAACCTCTCCCACTTGCATCGTCACACACTTCTCTCTTATAGCAACTTGTCCCTATAGGACGCGATACACCCTTTATATATAGGGACACACAAGAGAACCCTAAAAGACAAATACAAGAGGACCCTCGATCTTAACATCAGCCTCGAGCTTAACGCCACCCAGCAGCCACATGGACACACTCGACTGTTAGATCTGTAGCCACCTACGACCTATCTCTAGTTGCACCAGTCCTTCAGTCAGCTGCTGTTGGATCGACCCTGCTGCCGATCTTCCTAGGTTGGTTGCCGCTTGACTAGCCTGGTGAAGCTACCACTCCATTGGTCTTCGGCTCCCACCCTCTCGTAGCTCTACGCCAGTCTGTAGACTTATCTCTGTATACTTATGGTCGTAATCTTAAGTCATAGACTTAAGGCTGTAAGGTTAAGGTCTTGCACTTTCACTCCTGGCCCGGATATCTGGTACCCAGCTGTCGCCCTGTGATCCTAGCATCTGCTTGTTCTCTGGCGGAAGCTGGCTCTTCACTTCTGTAGCTTGAACACTTCGACGCCCGGTTGCTGCTTCATGGTTGCCACCTCGTGGGCCCAGCTATCACCTGCTCTTTGGCGGAAGACCGTCTCCACACCTTGCACCCCTAACAATCTCCCACTTGGAGATTGTCTTCAAGGTAAATGCTCGACTTCCGGTAGCACTTGCTGTGGGTTCCACTACCAACATCCGTCTCCAAGCTTCACACACCTTGGAGACTGATGAGACTCATGCAAAGTCTCAACTTTTTCACCATCATCACCTTGGTGAGTATGTTTGTAGTATTCTCTGCTCCCTTCACCTTTTGGAGATTCAGGCTTCCCTCTTCGACCTATTCTCAGAGGAAATGGAATCTTATCCGTATGTGCTTAGACCTCAAGTGAAACTTTGGATTTTTCGCCAGGTAGATGGAGGATTGGCTATCGCAATACAACACACCGCGTTCCTGTTGGTGGCTAAGTTTAGCTAGCAATTTCTCTAGTGAAATCCTCTCCTTTGCCACTTCTGCAACAACCACGTATTCTGCCTTGGTGGTGGAGAGGGCAACCATGCCCAGTAGCTTGGATCTCTAGCTCACAGCCATACCTCCCATGGTATATACGTACCTTGAGGTGCTCCGAAACTTATCCATATCTCGTCCCAAATCTAAGTCGTAGAAATCTGTCAGTTTCGTTGAACCCTTTTAGTAGCACATGTTGCATCCGGATGTCTTCTATAGATACCGCAGTATCTACATCACGGTGTGCCAATGCTCCACACTTGGATTGCTCATGAACTTGCTCATTATCCCAACGACATGTGCGATGTCCGGCCAGGTGCAAGTCATGGCGTACATGAGGCTGCCCACGACAACCACATACGAAAACTAGGTCATCTTCTCTCGGTCCCGCTCCATGCTTAGTGATTGTGTCTTTGACAACCTGAGGTGGGCTCCCAGAAGAAGATCTATCTTCCTCTCATCTAAGATGTTGAATCTCCTAAGTACTTTCTCCTGGTTCAACCTCAATGTGCCGACTTTCCTGTCTCGGATGATCCGCATCCCGAGAATCTGCCAGGCCTGGCCTAAGTCCTTCATCTCGAACTTCCAACTAAGTTGTCCCTTCAGCTTTCAGATCTCGTCCATGCTTGAGCTCGCAATCAGCATGTCATCTACATAGATTAGTAGAATGACTAGCACTCCTTTATTCTCTTGATGTAGCAATAGTAGTTTGCACTGCTTCTGTTGAAGCCCATAGTACAAATGAAGCTGTCAAATTTCTTGTACCACTACCTAGGTGCCTACTTCAACCTATATAGAATCCTCTGCAGTTGGCAAACCAGTCCAGCTCCCTTGCTGACTTCTGTGTACCCTTCTGGCTGCCGCATATAGATCTCCTCATCCAGATCTTCGTGAAGAAACAGTGTCTTCACATCCATTTGTTCCAAGAACAAATCTTTAGCTATCGCTATGCTCAGGATGGTTCTCACCATGGTCATCTTGACTACTGGAGAAAACACTTCCGTGTAGTCTATGTCCTAAACCTGTTGGAAACCCTTGACAACAAGTCTGGCCTTGTATTTCTTATTACCGTTAGACTATTCTTTTAATTTGAACACCCACTTGCTGTCAAGAGCCTTATGCCCTTTGGGTAATTGAGTTATTTGCCATGTTTCGTTTCTTTCCAGGGATCTCATCTCCTCCCTCATAGCTGATTCCCATTAGTCTGCATCCTCCGCTTTAATCACCTCGGGGTAACTCCCTGGCTCACCGTCATCTGTCAATAGCTGGAAGTTGAAAGACGGTGTGTACCTTTCTGGAGCCCTAGAAACCCTCGTTGATCTTCCAGGTTTAGGTGTCATCATTTGGCTTTCTTGCTCCAGCAACCACTCCTCTTCAGCTGATCGTTGGGTTACACAACCTGGCAACCACTTAGCTGACTCTGCACCCGAGCCTTCAGCAGACCCGCCATCAGTCTCTTGGATTTGCTCATTTTGTTCTCTAGAAGTCTGGTCATCTTCTATTGACTCTCTTTCTAGCTCTTTTAGGACCTGTGACGGGCCCTCGCTTGCTTCTGCTTGTGACCGACTCTAGATTATCGGTTGCCGCCCTTCAGTAGCCAGTAGCTAGTTTACTCTACCTAGCTGCCGCTCGACAATCTTTAAACTCCTATGCTTGTACAAGTGCTTTTCTTCAAAAATGATGTCTTTCGCATGGACCACCTTCTTAGCTTCATCGTCCCAGAGCCGGTAGCCAAGATACTCCTATCCGTACCCAACGAAGTAGCACTTCTTCAATTTTGGGTTCAGTTTATCCCTCTTATCCTCACTGACATGTTAGTAGGATAAACAATTGAAAATACGTAGGTGAGAGAGACTAATCTACTTCTCACTCCACATCTCTTTCGGCATCTAGAAGTCAACTAGGACTAATGGCCCCCAGTTTATCAGGTAAGCTGCCACGTAGACGGCTTCTGCCCAGAACAACTTCGGAAACCCGACATGTAGCCTCATGCACTGGGCCCTCTTGTTCAGTGTCCGGTTCATCCTCTCGGCAACCCTGTTCTGCTGCGAGGTTTCGAGTATTGTCTGTACTCTTCAGACTCCTTCTATCTCGCAGAAGTCGATGAACTCCCTGCTGTCATATTCTCCTCTTTTATTTGATTTGATGCATTTCACCGTTCTCCCTGTCTGATTTTTCACTTCTGCCTTTCACTTCTTGAAAGCTTGGAAAACTTCTAACTTGTGTGTGAGAAAGCGCACCCAGACCTTCTGGGTATAGTTATCAATGAACGTGATATAATACTGGGAGCCACCTAAGGAACAGACGGGTGTTGGCCCCCACATGTTTGTGTGAACCAGGTTTAGCTTACCTGACTTTGGACTGTGAGCCACCCTTGAGACGCTGACCCTCTTTTGCTTCCCCAAGATGTAGCTCTCACAGCTCTCCAGGCAGACTTCCTTCAATTTTGGAATTCTTCTGCTGACAGCTAGCACCTTCAGTCCCTTCTCGCCCATGTGTCCCAGCTGGTAGTGCCACTACCTGGACACTTTAGTGGCGGCTACCGCCATCGTCATCTAGCCTTTCACCTCACCTCCTGTGAGATATAGAGTTCTAGTTCTCTAGTCGGATGCAACCACTCGGATGCCCTTGGTCACTTTCCACTTGCCGCTTCCAAAGCTGACGTGGTGACCCTCATTGTCAAGTTGGCTGATGAAAATAAGGTTCTTGGCCAAGTTAGGGATGTACCTCACCTCTTGGAGTCTTCATAGTCCTTGCTTCGTTTGGATTTAGACTTCACCTTGTCCGAGAACGTCCAAACTCGTATTGTTAGCTAGATATACCTTATGTACTGGCATTTCCCAGTAGTTCTGCAATAGCTCCTTCTGGTACGTCGTATGGAATGATGCACTTGAGTCCATCACCCATGTGTTGACAGGATTATCGACACAACAAATCAAGGCATCACCTATGTCCTCTGCTAGCACATTCACACTGGCTCCCCTGGCGGCTGTCGTGTCCACCCTCCTGGGTTCCAGACACTTTGACCGAAAGTGTCTGAACTTGTCATAGTTCTAACACTTGATTTCCACATAGCTCTTGCTCTTGCCGCGTGATTTCTATCGGTAGCTGAACTTCTAGCCCCTGGACTTACTACGCCCCTTACTCTCCACGCTGAGCGTTGATGTTGACGCCTCTCCACTACTCTTTCGGTGGATGTTCTCGTTCAACACCAAATTTGTCACTTACCCCATGTTTAGCCTTCCGTGTCCTAAAGAGTTGCTCACGGAAGCCACCACGGTTGACTGGCTCCCTACTAACGACAATAGTAGGATCAATGCTTGGACTTCATTGTTGAACATGATCTCCACTGGATCTAGTTGAGTCAGTATCGTGTTGAGCTCATTCACATGGTCGGCCGCCGACGTTCCCTCCTTCATCTTCATGTTGAAGAGTCTGCACATAAGAAATACCTTATTGGACGCTGTCGGCTTTTCGTAGGTGTTGGACAGAGCCCTCATGAATCCAGTTGTTGTCATTTCCTTGGCAATGTTGAACAACACGTTCCTTGTCAGCGACAACTTGATTAGCCCCAGAGCTTTTCGATCTAAAAGCTCTCATTGATCCTACTCTATCTTCTCTGATTTCCTTCCTGACAGTGGCTGATGGAGATCTTTCTGGTATAGATTTTCATTCATTTGCATCTTCCAGAATCTGAAGTCTCTTCCATCAAACTTGTCGACTCTGTGCTTCCTCTCTTCTGCCATCACGAACTCTTTGGGATTCTGGGTGGAACTATCCAACTACCGCTTCTCCTGCTGGGTGTCTGCTCTAGACAACCACTTGCTGCAAACAACACTATCCTTCGGACACCGCTTTGCTCAGCTGGCTGCAGGCTTGTTTTGTCTAGTAGCCGACTCCTCCACTTGTAACTATGTACCTACTTTGTGTTCTCCAATGACGCTCCCACTCGACCTGGAAGCTCTGATACCAATTGTTGGGAAACAAATGATGACCTTCATTATCCCTTTGCGACCACATCACGGTCGCCCGATGCTCTACAACGCATACGCATCCCAACAATGCATGTCACTTCGGATTGCTTACCGATAAGAACACTCAAGCTCTCTTTCTTATAGTATTGTCGTAGGTGAAAGAAGGAAGGAGAAGGAAGAAGGAAACCAATGTAAGGATGTACGTGGTTCAGAAAATTGCTTACTCCACGAGGGTGCTGGTGCTATCTCGATCTTCATGCTAGCAACAAGCAAAACACACGAACTGATCACTCTACAACTTCTCCCACTTGCGCTGTCACACACTTCTCTCTTACAGCAACTTGTCTCTACAGGACACGATACACCCTTTATATATACGGATACATAAGAGAACCCTAAATGACAAATAGAGAGGACCCTCGATCTTAATGTTAACCTCAAGCTTAATGCCACTTGACAGCTGCATTGATACACTCAACTGTCAGATTTGTAGCTGCTTGTGACTTGTCTTAGCTGGCTGCTACTAGACTGTAAGCGCTAAAATTGTGCTTATTTTTATACTATTATTTATGCCTTTTAGAAATTAAATGATAACAAATGCATGATTATAACCAAGATTTTATTATTTTAGCATTTGATTGATTATGCATAAAAATATAATTAAATAATCCAAAATGCACAATTTTACCATATTACATGATTTAATGCTTATGGAAATGAATCTAACCCTCTTGAGATGAACTTTATTTATTTTTATAACTTTTTTGAATGTTTTGATGTGTTTGTTTTGAGTTTTGTAGGATAAATAAGAGAAATCAAGGTTGAAGATCAAAATCCATATTTTAGGGTTTCCCTATAAAAGACAAAAAAAATATATTTTTAGAGGAACCATTTCTGCTCGTAGGCTCCACCCTCCCAACGCCGCCGCCTCTCTCTCCTCTCA
>JAMKPZ010005287.1:0-11668 GCA_024699675.1 Amphibolis antarctica | reverse complement strand
CCTGAGCCACTGGCTTCACCTGTACCATGCTGTACCATATGCCTTAGCTCTCTCGAATGGAGGCTAGATCTCACCTCCTCCAGGGTAATAGAATCCCTGCCAACAACACAAGACTACGCAAAATTCTCAAATGATAAAGGCAAAGAACATAAGAGAATGAGCGCAGCATCCTCATCTTCAATGGTAACACCTATGTTTCTCAACTCCATGAGAAGTGCATTTAGCTGATCTAAATGTTGTTTCAGCGGTGTACCCTCCTTCATCTTCATAGAAAACAGTTTTTGTTTCAACAGTAGTTTGTTTGTCAGTGACTTGGTCATATAGAGTGACTCCAGTTTCTGCCACAGTCCCAAAGATGTACTCTTATCAGCAACTTCGATTATCACTTCATCTGACAGGCAAAGCAAAATGGTAGAATGTGTTTTCTCCTCCTGTTGAGCATATTCTATGGAATTCTTATCAAGATCTGACTCCTTATTCAATGGAGCCTAAATGCCTTGCTATTTCAGTAATGCTCTCATCTTGATTTGCCACAGACTAAAGCCATTTTTCCCACTAAATTTATTAATCTTCATTCCAGGAGTAGACATGATTTCAAGTGGGATATTCCACAAGCACAAACGAATTCAAATGAAGCAAGTATACAACAAAAAACTTCCACCAAAAATTCAAACAGATTCAAGCCACAAGTGAGCCCAAAAAATCCAATCCGGCGCCCCAAAAAGAAAAGTTGCGGATTTTCAACAAAAAATGCAAAGGACGATATCTCTTTCTATGGTCCACGAAAAATCCCCAAATTTCATTCACAAACACAGAAAAATATGAGGAAGGATCAAAGGGGCTTATAGATGTATTCCAGCAAGTAGAATACCAAGCACACGAGTTGGCGTCCTCGGATGTTGCGATGGCGTGGCAGATTGTGCCTCCCTACGCCAACTCCTCTCACGGGCGAATACACGGTCAAAACTCCTTGAACAACCTCTGATACCACTTGTTACTTCTAGAGGTATCCAAGTACAGTAGATTCGAATGAGATTAGCACCTGTAGAAGGTAGAAAACATGAAGGAAAGTCGAAATCACGGCTAGTGGCGGCTTGGACATGCGGCTAAGGTTCCAGGTGCGCCCAAATGCCCAAATCACAAATGCAAACGAGATTTACGTGGTTCCCCAACTTGGGTACGTCCACAGGTGTCTCTTCTTGGGTTCTTCACTATCTTCAAATGGTGGATTACAAGAGAAAGGGAAAGGGAAGAGTGGGATGGCCAACACTGGCTCGGCCTCCTCACACAAAGCTTCTCTTGTTACAAAATGATCTCTTAAAAAAAACCCTAATTCCCTTTTGGGAATTTGGATGGCCTTATATAGTGGCTAATCATCCATGACAAAAATGCCCTTACAAACATAATAAGATTCAAGACATTTTCAACAACAACGTACATCGATCTTGGGTGGTAGCTTCTTGCTGTGAGTTCTCCAGATCACCGCCTGGGCACTTGGGGTCTGTATTGTTTGGTTCGTCAACCAGGGCTGGTTCTCTATGTTGGTTGACTGTTTGCCGGTTGCTGGGGCGGCTAGCCGGATGCAGAGTCGAGGGTCTAATGTCTGCCTGCTCGGGGACTTCTGTGAGGAGGTAGATGTCTTCGCTGTAGGTCGGCTGGTGAAGTGTTGTGACTTCTATGGCTATGCTCTGACCTTCCATGACCATTACCCACAATTCTAGGATGGCTAGAGCGTCCGTGTACAGGTTATGCTTGCGGCCGACGTGTTGGAAGTGGATGAACTAGAAGTTGCTCGCTAATCATAGTACAAGCTACTGGTATGGATGGAGCTTTGGGTCTCGGGTTTTCCACCTACTGAGGGTTTGAGAGATTACCAGCATGGTGTTGCCGAATACGCGCAGATGGGTGACCTAGAGTTCCAGTGCGAGTCGTAGCCCTATGATGCAAGCCTCGTACTCTGCCTCGTTGTGTGAGCATGTGAAGAGAAGCCGCATGGCTACGGGCAGCATCTGTCCTTGGGGATCCACTAAGACGACCCCTACCCCATGGCCTTTAGTGTTGACTGCTCCATCGAAGTACAAGGTATGGGGTTCCAGCTGGTCAGGATCCGGCTGGTTAAGATCCGGCTGGTCTGGATCCGGCTCATCGATGGTGAAGACGGGCTCATCTGGGAATGAATCCTCCAACGGTTGGTAATCTGGCAAGGGTTGGTGTGCCAGCTGGTCGGCCATGGCTTGGGCCTTCATGGATTTCTGGGATACATATCGGATGTCGAACTCTGCAAGGAGCATTTTCCATTTCACGCACCTGCCCACCAAGGCCGGCTGGTCGAAGAGGTAGTGCAGGGGATCTAGGTGGCTAAGCAAGAAAACTAGATAGATCACCAGGTAGTGTCGTAGCTTTTTCACTGTCCAAACCAACGAGAGATAGTATTTTTCAACCAGCTCAAACTGTTCCTCTACCTCGGTAAATTTTTTACTGAGGTAGTATATGGACTGCTCGATTCTGCCAGTGGTATCATGCTGGCCTAGCACTACACCCATGGAAGAAGCTGTGACCGACATGTATAGGAAGAGTGGTCGCCTGGGATGAGGTGGCACGAGAACCGATGGCCGAGACAGTTGCCGCTTGATGTGGTCGAAGGCGACTGGGCATTCCGTTGTCCACGTGAAGCTGGCATTTTTCTTCAACAACTTGAAGAAGGGCTCGCAAATCGGTGTGAGGCGCAAGATGAAGTGCCCGATGTATTGTAGCCTTCCCAATAAGCTCCGGATCTATTGTTCCGTCAGTGGGTGAGGCATATCTAAGATTGCTTTTGCTTTGTTGGGATCTACCTCAATTCCCTGTTTGCTGATGACGAACCCAAGGAGTTTTCCGATGGTGGCCCCGAATGTTGATTTTGACGAGTTTAACCTGAGCTTGTACTTCTTTAGGCGCTCAAACAATCTTCTTAACTGCTTGAGATGTTGCTGATGCGTGCGCGCCTTCCATTTTTACCTAGCCCGAGTGCCACCCGACAATGAGGGGGATCACAACCTTCAGCTCCCTCTAGGTAAGGTATTCCCCCTTGGACCCAGCCGTGACAACATCAGGTTATTTTTCTTGCCAACAGCACGTGGGGAGGGCTAGTAGCATTCTTTTATTCAGTTTTCTTATCTTCTATTTTGTAATAGAAAAGAACAAAATAAAAAAAGAGAAGAAGAAAAGTCAGTGGCTAGAATCCTTCTTCAATAGAAAAGAAGAGAGAAAGGAAAAAGAAAAAAACAAAACGAAAAGAGAAAGAAAAAAAAAAGAGAAAAAAAAAAAGAAAAAGAAAAAGAAAAGGAAAAGTTACTTGTTGCTGGGTCTTGAAAGCATGTGAACTCTAGTATAAGGGAAGGGCAGATCTTAGGATTCTACCATCTATTGACTGTCCAATACCCGGCTTTGTCGTGATTGACCAAGTATCACCTACTTTTAGGGCTTGGCAACCCACTAAGGTCTGCCAACACAATCGGGTGCCGGAAACCATTTGCCGACACCCACTTGTCCCTTTTTCTCTTGTCCTAGGGCTTGACATCCCACCTAAGTCGTCAACAATGGGCTTGGCATCCCTTACAAAAGACCTGCCAACAACTGCGTCCTCAGCAGCATTGGGCTTGGAATCCCGCTGAAAGTCACTTCCACCCCCGGGTTCCGATGCCCACGTTTCCGGAACCCACATAGTTCTATCTGTCATCTCTACAACCCCAGAGCGAACTTGTGAGGAAGAATCAGCATAACTATGGGCAGAAGGACAGCTCTCGGATCTCTCCTCTTGACCAGTCTTAGTCGCCTGAGGGTTGCTTCCGCTGGACAAGGGAACCACGTTTCCAAGCACATCTACGTGAATGTCCAGCGGTTATCTTTTGACGTGAGGTGAGACACCTTACATTCCCTTGCAGGTCCAGATAGAACGATTGGGTCAGAATAGCTACCTTGCACGGACTCCATCGCAGGCAACCGCCTGAAAACCCCTCTACAGAATTAACAAGATAAAACACAGGAAAGAGGGTCACCGGAGAGTGTCTCAACTTCTTCACACAACTCACCACATATATTCATGGATAAGCGGAGGGAAAAACACTCCCTCCTCACCTTTGGAAACTAACATACAAACGAGTGTGCAGGTAAACGAGCCAGTCGGATAGATCAGCCGGTTGTCGCTTAGGAGATAGCTGGACACTCAGACCACAACTCGCACGAGACAAGATGTCACATGGAAAAAGAGTGGGCTATCGGGTAAATCAGCCAGCTGCCCAGGGATGGTCAGCACCTCAACGCATCTCATGCTAGAACACTAACTGTTCCGTGCAGGAATGAGGGAGGCTTGCCCATGTGCGCTGCCCAGCTCAGATAGCTGGACACCTGGACCACCACCCGCACAAGATGAGACGTCACGCGGAAAAAGAATGGGCTACCAAGTAAATCAGCTAGGCACCGCGCACCAGTCATGGCTATCCAAGGATGGTAAGCACCTCAACGCATCCCACGCCAGAACACTAACTGTTCTGTGTAGGAACGGGGGAGGCTTGCCCACACATGCCACCCAGCTCAGACAGATGGACACCTGGACCACCACTCGCACAAGACAAGACATCACACGAAAAAAGAGTGGGCTGTCGGGTAAATCAGCCAGCTACCGCTTAGTAGTCATGGCTACCCAGGGATGGTCGGCACCTAGATTGTGTTCAACGGTAGAATGTTATCCACTCCTCTCAGGAACGAACAAGGCCCCCCCCCCACGCATCACCGAACTCAGGCAGTTGGACGCCACGGCCAGGATCAACGCCAGACGAAACGTTACATGGGGGAATGAAGGGCCACCGGGTAAACCAATCGGTAGCTGCTCGCCGAACACAGATGCCCAAAGGTAAGATTGACTGATGGTGAGAGGGAATAGCCGGTTGCCCAGCACCATCAACCGGCAACTTCCTTAATGACCTGGCTTGTGTCGGCACCCGACATTCCCACCATGGTACGAATGCTCTCTTCATATCACTTCCCGCACCTCACTCTCGTACATGCACAAATACTTGGGGACAGTTTATACGAAAAATTTCATTAAGCAAAGTTGATATTATTTATGATTTAAAGTACAGACACGAGACAGACAGGTACATGAGGCTAATCTTCATCACTAGTCCTCTGGGGCTCGAACCTCCGACGATCGAACCTCTGTTGCTCTCGTGCGGCTTCCCGGGCCTCCGTTCGCTCCAACAGGCTGACCAACCGTTCCTCGCAGCTCATTATCCACACCAGGATGTCGTCCCGGGCGTTAAGTCGCTCCATTGCCATGTGTAAGCAGTCGCTGAGCAGCGACTCCGTGGCAGAGGGACTAGCAGCCAAACATAGTGAAGCAGCAGTAGAAGCAGTGGGCCGGCGCCCAGTCGACCACCCGCCAGATGACGAGCTGGCTTGCATAGGGGCAAGCCTCTCGACCGACGTGATGTGCTAGGTCTAGAGCGGAACCTTCTACCGGATGCCGGTTGAAACGCGTAGGAAGCCGTCTAGCTCGACCATTGCCTCCCCGAATAGCAACTGGCTGGGAGGCTGCCGGCCCAGGTAGATCACCCCTTGCATTTGTCACAGAACCGCTGTTGCCCAGTTAGGGTCGACCGCCCTCTCGATGCCCTAGAAATTTTTCTAGGATGAGACCATGTTTGGCTAGGCTTACTATTATTGTATTTCGTTTTTAAAGCCGAAGAGAGGTTGGGATTACCCGTGCTGTCTAGGGGTGCGTAACACCTTCCCCAATAGTATCTTGAGTCCCGTATCTAGTTCTCTCATTTTCAACATAGTTTTACACGATTTTACACCATTTCTTTGATTTTCATCATTTTGATGGCGAAAGGATACTTCCCCATCTGATTTTCCTTGTTTTCTATGCAAAAATAAGGTGGCGACTCCATTTAACAAGCCATCTGCCCCATGTGGCGATGTGCTCCCACAATCACCTTCCAATTCTTTGTACCTCAGCCAATCCACTGGCTCTGCTGGTGGAACCCCATGGGCTTCTGGGTGATAGCCGAATGAAAGTGAGTGTACAGATTTATGGCGACTCCGTTGGGGAGACTCGTTGCGTTTTATCGATTAAGTGACTCAGACTCTCGCTCGTATGGCTCTTTTACAGTTGGCCTTTTATTTTCTGTTAGGATTTTTGGCATCCTTGCCGCATTTTCTAAGTAAAGCCGCTTTCAAATGCATCAAACCAAACCCTTCTTTGGTTTTCCTTGCAGATTCTCCTTGCAGCCCTTTGCAGTTCGCTCTTGTAGTTCCGGATCCTACTAGCTCCCCCTGTTTAGTCCCATTCATAGGCAAGAGCTATGACCACTAGTTTCGTAGCTACATCCGGGACTTCCCCATCTGTCACTGCGGTGGCCTCCATGCTGCTGTCTGTGGCCTTCGACCCACCACCTCCTGTCATCACCAGGACAAACTTCACTAGGCTGATCATTGTACCTGCTAGAGCTACGGATCTACCCTGGGTGCTTGACCTATCTGCCACTATGGCATTTGACAATCTTGTGCTGCGTCCTACATTGCCCACCTCTCCAGCTACTAGAGTCGAAGGTGACAGGCCGGTTCCCACATAGAACATCGGCCCATCCTACTAGCCGCCCTCAAACATGGAGGGCATAGAAGGGGCCGGCACCTACCAGCCACCTCGGCCGAGGCATTTTGAGCAGACCCTCCTGGCTCATCTGTTGGTGCGCTACCAACAGTAACGGATTAGCTAGGTAATCCCACCCAAGCCAACCGTTCGCGTCCTGAAGATGCCACATACCGAAGAATATGATGTTGTCACCACTCACGTGGCAGGTCAGTTCTTTCAGCCACCACTTCAGTTGGTGGCCGCCACTACTGCCACCCCAATGCCAAACCTACAGGGGCAACTACTTCGAAGGATAGCCAAGTTGGAAGCATCCTTTCGGAACATGAGGCCAGGCTTGCAGGAAACATCTTGTTTGTTCCAAAACCTCTATTTCTGTTCGAAGGTGATGCTACCTCCCAACTTCAAGATGGTTGAATTGGTCAAACAAAATAGGCACGGTGACCCTCGGGTGCAGCTCTGGGCTTACTATGGGGACATGGTGGCACTGTAGCACGAGGAGAAGCTCCTTGTTCGACTGCTCCAGAAATCCCTCCAAGGGCCTACACTATCATGGTACATGTCCTTGGACTTGACAAAAATCTACACCTAGGAGTAGCTGGTGTACATGTTCCAAGAATAGTATGCATACAACATGGGCCTAGCACCCAAGTTGGAGGACCTCTACAACTTCCGTCAACGTGAAAATGAGCTATTCAGCGACTACGTTGGTAGATGGAGGGCCTTGGCGTCCCAAATTTGGGACAAGCCGACTGAGGAAGATTCCTTGGACATGATTGTACAAGGCGCCCAGCCATCACTAGCGACGCTCTTGTGCATTCAATCATACACCACATTCTCCTAGCTGATCAAGGTTGATAGCCGCCTGGAGGGGTTTCTAAAGTCCAGAAGATTCTCGACCCTCCCCTTCGGGGCTAACACTGGACGAAACATCTATCCCAGGCCACTAGCAATAGGTGACAATTGGGGCAACAACTACGGCTTCCGGAGGAATGACAATGGGCGGCCAGCTCCCATCACGATCGTGGCAGCCGCACCCCTGCCATATCAACTACATTAGGTGTACGCTCCAACTCAAGAGTATCGTCCACCGGCCATCACCCCGTTTCAGCAATCGGTGTACATGGCCCGACCAATAGTGAATCAGTAGCCTTGGAGGCCCAGGGCTCCACCACCGGCAGCCGCTAGTGTCACGGCAATGGCAGGCAACAGCCCCAGGATCCTCTTGTCGAAGGAACTAGGGGCAAAATGGGTGCCAAATGGATGCTAACCAACAGTGCCCCACCCAACAGCAGCTGTAGTAACCATGCCAACCACCCACGCAGGTGCAGCAACTACGTGTAACGGAGTACATGCCGCTCTCGGAACCACTGAGCCAGGTGTTCTATAGGGCGCAGACGCTGCTCACGCTCCCTCTTGTCATGCCACCCCTGGCTGTTCTTCCCTCCTGGTACAACTCGTAGCAGTACTGCGAGTATCACTGATCTACTGGCCACGCGATCCACCACTGTTGGACGCTGAGACAAGCCATCTAGTGCCTCATCGACTTGGGAACCATCGAGCTTCAACAGCCTCCTACATCTCCTGAGCCGAGCCAGTAGACATTCTCGAACCATGCAGAGAAGTCTTGGGTGAATGCCATCCACCTAGATTCCTAGAATAGGAGACTACATCTTCTTGAGGGATTCCAGCCTATGCAGCCAATGCCTGCGTATTCAACCAGATGTGGGCAAGGGACAAGGCGATCCCTCCCTTCAACACGACCGCTGGAAGCTAGAATCTCCTAGCTGAACTTGGTCAACCTCATCAAGGAGCTTCAACCATACTTCCAGCAACTCCACTCCTATGTCCTCACCGTCCACAATCACAGAAGGAGGAGGAGGTCTTCACGACCTGCATTGCAACAAGGGCCATCCCCATCTTTCGGAAAACCCTTTGTTCGGGTGGCACCCATGGCCACCTTGTCAGGGGTGTTGGGCACCGGGACAGCCGTCCTAGCTTGACCCAAGGTAATCCTCTACTCATTAGCCACCCTGGTCAGAGCAGCTATCCCTGCAATGCCTTCGGTCCCCAAGGTCCCGGCAGCCAATCTCACTCCTTCGATCAGCACTCCTACCAGCCCAGTCACTTTAATAGCTATAGCCTTGACACCACTACAAGCACATCTAGCAAGGCAGCAATTCACACCCTTGACAGTGCCATCTGCTCCAGCTACATCCACATTCACAAGGGCAAGGAGGCAGTCATCTCTCTAGCTCCATCCCCATTCCAGCAATAGCCGTTTGCATGCACGACTATAACTAGGTCCAGCCATGTATATCAACCAAAGCCGTGCCAGATGGGGATCTCCATCCCGGGAGTGCCAAACCAACCATCGATCGATAGCCATCCGCTCACTTCATTGGTAGCCGCCTCACCAACATCGGCTACCCCTTCACTACCGCCCATAGACTTGTCAATCATGCTGTGGGGGATACAGGTAGATATCCCACTATGGGATCAACTCCAGTCATCCACCGAGCACCGGGAAACCCTCCTTAAGGCACTACAGGTGGCAAAAGTGAACCAAAGCCTCGCTCCCGGTGCCATAGAAGGGATGGTCGCAATAGGGATAGTCCCGTGCTTCGTCTACTTCTCAGACTTGGACCTCTCATCTGCTAAGACTGATCACAACCTATCCTTGTACATCCGGGTAAAGTACAAGGACCTGTGCATCCCCATGGTCATGATCGATGACGAATCAAGGCTAAACTTGTGCCCACTACAGGTCATCCACAAGTTGGGGATCAAGGAGGAAGACTTGCTTCCCACAGACCGGGTAATGAGAGGGTTCGACGACACTCTCTATGAAGCTAGAGGTGAAATCATTCTTCCCCTCGTCATTAGACCGGTAGCCTTTGATGTTCCAATACATGTGGTGGACATCTTGCCAAGCTACAACCCCATTTTGGGTCACCCTTTCCTACACCAAAACTCCATTGTACCTTCCACCCTTCACAAGATGCTCAAGTTCTTGTGGAAGGGGGAAGTCATCACCATACTGGCCGAAAATTATTATCGTCCGGGACAGTCTGTGGCCGCCGTAGCATCCCCTAGGTCACAGCACTCGACACCTAAGTCGACTATCGTAGCCTCATCACCTCACCTCTAGAACCCAACCGTCTTTGAGTATCTGTCCAAGCGCATGGAGCCTTGGGAGAACACCCCGCAACTAGACCAGGAGCAGGAAGATGGTTTGCTGCGCTTGTTTGGAGAGTCTCCGGCAAGCAGCGAAGGGCCAACCCTTCGCCAACCTCCCCCACCATCATCCATCTTACGAGAAGGAACTTTGGAAACAGATGCTGTGTTCGACTAGTTCGTACAAGGAAAGGGGTCAATAAGGTGTGCTCCTTCCCCCTCTCCTTTGACTTAGCATCGCAACACCCACCTAATGACCTAGGTGGGGACCCTCTAGGCTTGTAGGTCATCAAAGTCAAGAGACAAGCCTAACGACTTCCGGGGGACTCACACCGGAACCCGTACCGTCAACAACAGTGCTTGGCATCCCAAACATAAGTATGTCGGTAGTTGCGTCCTCAACAGCCACCGACTCGGCAACCTAACCAAGTCGGCCAAAGCTTGGCAATCATACCAAGTGTCTTGCTCAGCATAGGAACCATTTGGTCACTAGTACCATCATGCGGTAGCTGACAACCTTCAGTAGGGGTGCCACACGATGGAGCCAGGATAGCTAGCCTGCTCAATCTAAGTAGCATCCTCTATGAGTAGAACACTGGCCAACATCGTAGGGCAGAACTAGGGGCATTCTGCCCCTCCCCCACCATAGTCACCCGGACAGGTGAACGTGACTAGCCCATCACACCCTCATCTGAGACTCCATTTGGTTTCCGCCTCTTGGCGAGCTGGCCACTAGCCCATCCACCCAGCCTACTGTATGTACCAACAGAGGAGCAGCGTCTTGGGGCAGAACTAGGGGCATTTTGCCCCTCCCCCTCTTCATGCGTCAGGCAGCCAACATTGCAGACATAGTTCGATGGCCACACACCTCAAGCAGGCGAGCATGACAAATTTGTCGCCTTCTCCTTCAGAGCCTTCCTGGGGTTCGGCCTCATTCCTAATTGGCCATCGGAATACCTACCCGACCCTCGGCCATGAGACCCGGGATGTAGCTCCAGCCAGGTTCATCATCCAGTGCCCTTTCAGCTTGAGGGTCAACAATCAGTGGAGGAGCTTGATAGCTTCCCCCTGCAAGACCAAGAACTTGAAGAGGTTAGTTCGTGGGTCCAATTGTCTGAGTCCACCGGTATAACCTCCACTAACAAAGTTGAGCTTGTAAATCTTGGGGATGAACAAAATCAAAAAGAAATAAAAATTAGCAAAGAGGTACCAAAGCCTTATCGACGATAACTCCTCACACTCCTATGAGAGTTCATGGAGGTATTTGCTTGGGGTTATGAAGACTTGCTTGGTTTGGATGAATAGGTAGCCGTCCACCAACTACCTCTTAAATTGGAAGCCCACCTTGTGAAGCAGAAAGCTCGACGCATGAGATAGGAATGGGCCCAGAAGTTAAAGGAGGAAGTTCACAAGCAGTTGAATGTCCGGTTCCTCTAGCCGGTCTTCTACCCGGAATGGGTGGCAAACATGGTGCCTGTACCAAAGAAAGATGGACGGGTATGCATGTGTGTCGACTATCGAGACCTCAACAAGGCTAGCCCCAAGGACGACTTCTCACTACTGCACATAGATGTCTTGGTTGACGATGCCGCCAAGTACGGAGTGTACTTGTAAGCGCTAAAATTGTGCTTCTTTTTATACTATTATTCATACCTTTTAGAGATTAAATGATAACAAATGCATGATCTTAACCAAGATTTTATTATTTTACCATTTGATTGATTATGCATAAAAATATAATTAAATAATCCAAAATGCACAATTTTACCATGTTATATGATTTAATGCTTATGGAAATGAATCCAACCTTCTTGAGATGAACTTTATTTACTTTTGTAGCTTCTTTGAATGTTTTGATGT
>JAMKPZ010005286.1:0-10196 GCA_024699675.1 Amphibolis antarctica | reverse complement strand
GCAAACACCTCCACAAATTCACGTAGGAGTGTGAGGAGTTGTTGCCGGTAGGGCTCGGGAACCTCTTTGCTAATTTTCGTTTCTTTTCTATGTTGCTCATCCCCAAGGTTTACAAGTTCAATTTCATCAGTAGATGCTATGCCCGTAGACTCAGGTGGTTGAACCCACGGGTCTTCTTCTTCGAATTCTTGGCTTTGCAAGTAGGGGCCATCAGCATCTCCAGCGGCTTGTTGACCTTCAAGCTGGAAGGGTGCTGGATGATGGTTTTGGCGGGAGCGGTGCCCATGGCTTCCTGGCTGGGTGTCGGGTAGGTGAACCGGTTGTCGGTTCGAGGTAGTGACGGACCCCGGAAGTGCTTTAGAGGGGATGATAGTGGACTTGCCATGCTTGTCTTCCTGGGGTGTTGTGTCGTCAGACCCCATCGGTTGTTCTGGCCGCCAAGCATCCACAGAGAGTGAGGGGCAAGTAGATGGGAGGAACCGATGGGGTCTGCCCTGGTGGGAGGAACCGGCTGCCTAGGTTGAACCCACCTGATGTTGATGACCTACAAGCCTGGAGAGTTCCCACCTAGGTCATTAGGTGGGTGCTGCTGTGCTAGTTTGAAGGAGAGGGGGAAGGAGCACACCTTATGGTCTCCTTTCCCTGTACAAACCAGTCGGACGCTACATCCGTTTCTGAAGTTCCTCCCTATAGGATTGGCACTGGCGAGGGAGGTCGGTGAGGAGTTGGGTCCCTGGTGCATACCGAAGATTCTCCAAATAGTCGCAGTAGGCCGTCTTCTGGCTCCTGATCTGGTTGTGGGTTGTCCTCCCAAGGCTCCATTCGTCTGGATAGATAGTCATAACCATTTGGGTTCTGGAGATCTGGTGGTGAGGCGGCAACTGGTTCCGGTGTCGGGTGTGGTGACCCGGAAGATGCCACAGCTGCTACGGATTGTCCTGGGTGGTAGTAATTCTCTGCCAGTATGACGATGACCTCCCCTTTCCATAGGAACTTAAGCATCCTATGAAGGGTGGAAGGCACAATGGAATTTTGGTGGAGAAACGGGTGGCCCAGGATAAGATTGTAGCTCGAGGGAATGTCTACCACGTGCACAAGAACCTTGAAGGCGGTTGGTCCGATGACGAGGGGGAGGACAACTTCACCTTTGGCTTCGTGCAGAGTGCCGTCGAACCCTCTCATCACCCGGTCGGTGGGGAGCAAGTCTTGCTCTTTGATTCCCAACTTGTGTAGGACTTGTAGCGGGCACAGGTTTAGCTCGGATCTGTCGTCGATCATTACCATGGGGATGCAGAGGTCCTTGTATTGCACCCGAATGTACAAGGATAGGTTGTGATCGGTCCTGGCCGGTGAGAGGTCTAGATCCGAGAAGTAGACAAAGGGGACTGTTACCGTGGCCACCATTCCTTGTATGGCCCCGGGAGCGAGACTTTGGTCCACTTTGGCCACCTGCAGTGCTTTGAGGAGGGTTTCCCGGTGCTCGGTAGAGGATCGGAGCAGGTCCCATAGAGAGATGTCTGCCCGTATCCCTTGTAGCTGGATTGACAGGTTCGGGAGTGGCTGCGATTGGATGGCCGATGCTGAGGAGGCGGCTGTCGGCCCTGCTGAAGTGGCAGCCGGTGGTTGGTTACTGGTTGAAGTTCGTCCTGCTATTCCCGAGATGGAGATTCCTCCAGGGCGCGACTGTGGCTGATACACCTCGCCCGACCTAGTTATAGCCGTACATGTGGACGTCTATTCTATCCCCTTGCCTTTATGTTGTTCGGAAGTGAGCGTGGCCAGAGGGGAGGGCCTGGTGAGCTGTTGCTTTGCCAAGTGTGCTTAGAGTGATGCCAGCATTGCAGTCGCTAGAGAAGTCGTGTCGGCTGGAGTGCCGGTCATGGACGCAAAGCCGGCGGTTGAGGCTTTGGGGATCGGAGATACCACCGGGATGACTGCCTTGACTGGAGCAGCAGGTGAGTAAAGAATTACCTTGGCCTGAGCCCGTATGGTTTTCCTGGTGGCCGGCTCCCTTGACGTAGCAATTGGTTCTTTTGACGCGGCAACCATAGGCGCCACCCGAATGAAGAATTTTCCTGTGGGTGGGGGCGACGCCTCTTGCGGTGTAGGCTTTGAAGACTTCCTCCTCCGGTGGCTGCTAGTGGTGAGGATGGAGGTCCGGAGTTGTTGGTAGTATGGCCGAAGCTCCTCTAATGTCGGCGGATGGTTGGCTGGACGGATGAGGTTGACGGGGTTCAGCCAGGGAGTTCCTGCATCCAGCGGCCATGTCGAAGGGAGGGATCTTCTTGTCTCTGGTTCGTGCCCGATTGGATATGTGGAAACTGGCTGTACTGGTCGGAACCCTTCGAGCGAATGCCTTCTTCGGGCACCTAAGAAGATAGTACTGACCTGGGAGTTGCCCACATGATTTGGGAAGGTCTGCTGGCCCGGCTCCAAGGGTACGGGAGGTTGTTGAAGCTCAATGGTGCCCGAGTTGATAAGCCTCTGAATAGCTTGTCTCAATGTTCGGCAATGATCCGTGGCGTGGCCGACGGACCTGTGGTACTCGCAGTACTACTGTGAATTGTACCAGGCAGGAAGGGTAGCTGGAGGTGGCTTGATAGGGGGGAGCATGAGCAACACCTGGGCTCGGCGGAATACCTGACTTAATGGTTCGGAGAGCGGTGTGTATTCTGTAATATGTGGCTACTGCAGCTGCGGGGGCGGTTGGCGTGGCCCGTGCTGTTGTTGATCGGAGCGTCATTAGTTAACGCCTAGGCGATCTCCTCCTTGTCCTTGGTTTCTTTGTTGAGAGGTAGTAGGGGACGTTACCTACCACTGTTGGCAGGCTGGGGGCTCGGATGCGGCAGCCAGGTGTGGAGCCTTGGGCCTCCAAGGTTGTTGATTTGAGGCCGCTCGGGTGGTGTAGACCGGCTGCTGAACCAGAGTGATTGCCGATGGATGGTATTCCTGGGCTGGGGCGTACACCTATTGTGGTTGGTAAGGTGGTGGTGTTGCTGCCACGACGGTTATGGGGGACAGACAGTTGTTGTCACTTCTTCTGGGGCCAAGGTTATTCCCCATGTTACAGCCCGGGGCCGGAGGCCGGGGACGTACGTTTCCTCTAGGGTTGGCCCCGAATGGAAGAGCTGAAAATCTCCCCGACTTCAAGAATCCTTCCAGGCGGCTACCAGCTTTGATTAACTGGGAGAAAGTTGAGTATGACTGGATGCATAAAAGGGTTGCCAGTGATGGTTGAACACCTTGTACAATTATGTCTAGGGAGTCTTCTTCCACAGGTTTCTCCCAAATTTGGGATGCCAGGGCCCGCCACCTGCCGACATAGCCACTCAATGGCTCATTCTCACGTTGGCAAAGGCAACGGAGATCTTCCAACTTTGGTGCCAGGTCCAAGTTATACGCATACTGTTCCTGGAACATGTACGCCAGCTGTTCCCAGGTGTAGATCTTTGTTAAGTCTAAGGACATGTACCAGGAAAGTGCAGGTCCTTGGAGGGATTTCTGGAATAGCCGGACAAGGAGCTTCTCCTCGTGTTGTAGTGCAGCCATGTCTCCACAGAAAGCTCGGAGGTGTGCGCGAGGATCCCCGTGCCCGTTGTATTTGACCAGTTCAGGCATTTTGAAATCGGGACGGAGCATCACTTCAGGATAGAAATAGAGATTTTGGAAGGCATTGGAACGTTCAGGCGGGCTAGATTTCATGCTCCAGAAAGATGCCTCCAGTTCAGCTATCCTCTGCAGTAGCTGCCCTTGCAAGTCAGGTGCTGGGGCGATAGCCGTGGCGGCTGCCAGCTGGAGCGGTGGCGGGCCGAATTGGTCGGCGATGGGAGTAGTGACGACGTCGTATTCTTCTGAGTGTGGCCTCTCCGGGACATGGATGGTTGGCCTGGGGGTGGTTATGGAACCAATCCCTTGTTGTTGATAGCGCGCCAACTGATGAGCCAGTAGGGTCTACTCGAAATGTCCTGGTTGAGGTGGCAGGAAGGCATTGGCCACTCCTATGCCCTCGGTGTTTGAGGGTGGTTAGTAGGACAGGCTAGTGCTCTGTGTGGGAGCCGGCCTGTTACCTTTAGTTTCAGTGGCCGGAGAAGTCGGCAGCGCAGGATGCACCGTGGCATTATCGAATACTACAGCAGCAGACAGATTTGGCGCCCTTGGTTGGTCCGGGGTTCCGGTAGGAACGATGACGGGCCTAGTGAAGTCGTCCGGGTGACGACAGGCGGTGGTGGGCCGAAGACCACGGACAGTGGCACAGAAGTTGCCGCGGTGATGGAAGGGGACGATCCGGAAGCCGCAGCGGAATCGGTGGCCATGGCTCTTGCTTGTGAGCGAGTCAGGATAGGGGGAGCCAGAAGGGTCCAGAACCTGTAGGGTGGTCCGTGAAGAGACGGTGCCCAGAGAACCGCAGGGGTTCGTAAAGATCTGTAGGGAAACCAAAGAAGGGTGATACAGTTCAATGCATTTGAAATCAGCTTCGCTTAAAAAATGCGACAAGTATGTTAAAAATCCTAATGGAAAAATAAAAGACTGATTATAAAAGAGCCGTACGAGCGAGAGTTTGAGCTACTTAATCGATAAAATGCAGTGAGTGTCCCCAGCGAAGTCGCCAAAAATCTGTACCCTCTCTTTCATCCGGCTATCACCCGGAAGCCCACGGGTTTCCACCGGCCCCGCCGGCGGATGGGCCGAGGTACAGAGAATTGAAATGTGTTTGTGTGAGCGCATCGCCACGTGGGGCAGATGGCTCATTGAACGGAGTCGCCACCTTATTTTTAGGTGGAAAACAAGGAAAACCAGATGGGAAAGTGTCCTTCCACCATTGAAACGATAAAACCACGGGAATCACGTAAAATCGTGTAACATGAGAGAACTAGATATGAGGCTCAGGGTACTGTTGGGGAAGGTGTAAGGCACCCCCAGACAGCCCGGGCAATCCCGGCCTCTCTCTGGCTCTAAAACGGAAAACTACTATAGTCAGTCTGGCCACATGTAACCTTTCCCCGGAAAACATTCGGCGACCGCCGGACAGCCGGTTGGATATACCGGCTGCCACATCCTATCCCCGTATTAGAGATGAGAACTTGCATTGTTACTTGGCCGGAGCCGGCAAGGATGCATGCCAGAGACGACATCCCGAAAATCTTTTTGGGGCATCGGGAATGTAGACTTATATTTCCTGGAGATCACAGACCAGCTACCAGTTTTTATACCGGTTCGCCAAAGGTAGGCTGGCTGATTCCCCGAACCAACTACGCCAAGAAAGGCTTCTGGGGAACCGGTGGCCGGTAGTTTGTACCGGCTTGCCGGCAGCAAGCCAGTTGGTTCCCCGAAGCATATGTGCAAAGATGGGTTTTCGAGGAACCGGTGGCAAGTTGTTTGTACCGGCTTGCCGGAGGCATGCCGGTTGGTTCCCCGAACTATATGTGTAAAGATGGGTTTTTGGGGAACCGGTGGCCGATTGTTTGTACTAGTTTGCTGGCAGCAAGTCGGTTGGTTCCCCAAACTATATGTGTAAAGATGGGTTTTCGGGGAACCGGTGGCCGGTTGTTTGTACCGGCTTGCCGGCGGCAAGCCGGTTGGTTCCTCGAACTATTTGTGTAAAGATGGGTTTTCAGGGAACCGGTGGCTGGTAGTTTGTACCGGTTGGTTCCCCGAACTATATGTGTAAAGATGGGTTATCAGGGAACCGGTGGCGGATTGTTTGTACCGGCTTGCCGTCGGCAACCAGGTTGGTTCACCGAACTATATGTGTAAAGATGGGTTTTCGGGGAACCGGTGGCTGGTTGTTTGTACCGGCTTGCCGACGCCGATTGGTTCCCCGAACCATCAGTGCTAAGATCAGTTTTCGGGGAACCAGTGGCTGGTTGTTTGTACCGGCTTGCCGGCGGCAAGCCTGTTGGTTCCCCGAACCACCTCTACCCGAAAAACGTACGAGGACCATAGGGTTGTGCGTGTTCGAACACTCGAATGGTCACCGCTGGCATCCTTGTCGATGGCGTCATCCTGGAAACTTTTCTGGGGCATCAAAAGAGTAGATTTATGTCTCCCAGAAAAACGTACGGGGACCGTCGGGTTGTAAGTGTTCGCACACCCTAACGGCCGCCGCCGGCTTCCTCACCAGTGGCGTCATCCCGGAAACTTTTTCTGGGGCATCGGGAGAGTAGACTTACGTCTCCCGGAAAAACGTACGGGGACCGTCGGGTTGTACGTGTTCGCACACCCGAACGGCTGTTGCCGGCTTCCTTGCCGGTGGCGTCATCTTGGAAACTTTTTCTGCGGCATCGAGAGTATAGACTTACGTCTCCCGGAAAAACGTACAAGGATCGTCGGGTTGTACGTGTTTGCACTCCCGAACGGTTGCCACCGGCATCGTTGCCGGTGGCGTCATCTTGGAAACCTTTTCGGGGCATCGGGAGAGTAGATTTACGTCTCCCGAAAAAATGTACGGGGACCGTCGGGTTGTACGTGTTCGCACACCCGAACAGCTGCTGCCGGCTTCCTTGCTGTTGGCGTCATCCCGGAAACTTTTTCCGAGGCATCGGGAAAGTAGACTTACGTCTCCTGGAAAAACGTACGGGGATCATCAGGTTGTACCTGTTTGCACACCCGAACGGTCGCCGCCGGCATCCTTGCCGGTGGCATCATCCTTGAAACTTTTCCGGGGCATCGGGAGAGTAGACTTACATCTCCCGGAAAAACGTACGGGGATCGTCAGGTTGTATGTGTTTGCCCCCGAACGGCCACCGCTGGCATCTTTGCCGGTGGCGTCATCTTGGAAAATTTTTCCAGGGCATCGGGAAAGTAGACTTATGTCTCCCGAAAAAAAGTATGGGGACCGTCGGGTTGTACATGTTCACACACCCGAACGGTCGCCGCCGGCATCCTTGCCGGTGGCGTCATCCCTGAAACTTTTCCGGGGCATCAGGAGAGTAGACTTACGTCTCCCGGAAAAACGTACGTGGACGGTCGGGTTGTACGTGTTCGCACCCGAACGGCCACCGCCGGCATCCTTGCTGGTGGCGTCATCCCGGAAACGTTTCCCGGAGCATCGGGATAGTAGACTTACGTCTCCCGGAAAAAACATACGGGGACCGTCGGGTTGTACGTGTTCGCACACCCGAACGGCCACCGCCGGCATCCTTGCCAATGGCGTCATCCCAGAAACTTTTTCTGGGGCATCGGGAGAGTAGACTTACGTCTCCCGTTAAAGAAACGTACGGGAACCCGATAAAACACATAAAACGGTTGGGAAACTCATAGTTTCCATGTAAAATGACCCGATGGAAGGGTTGTAGCTGAGCTGAACTTGACCGTGCCGGGTGGATTCACCTGGCCGGGAGGGCCTCCACCGGTACCCTCTGACACGTTTCTGAGGGAATGATACCTAGGGCCGCCCTCTGACCATTCCCTTGCACGGGAAAGGTGCTACATGGTCGGGGCTCAAGAAAGGTGCTGTTAAAACGTACAAAAACTGTCGAGGATGGGGAGGCTTACCTATAGGGAGTCGTTGGCAGGGATCGGAAGTCCTCGCTCCGGCACGGCAAAAAGGCGTCGGGGCCCCGAGCTGCTTTCCTCCTTCGGAACCGGTCGACGATCGTTTCTCCAGAGGGTGTCAGCCTTCTTCCCAAAAATTCTAGCCTGCTCAGTGATGTGGGGGGCCGCTCCTTTTGTAGGGGATTGCCTTCCTTCTTTGGGGGTGCCCGAAGATGGAAGGCGGCGTGATTTCGGGCTTGATTACACGGTCCGCGTAATCGATTTGCGAGATTTCAGTGATTAAATCTCGTCGTATGTTCCTGATTGATTCGGCTTGCCTTCTTGGGTAGCCAACCGGTGGCCACTACGTGGCAGGCAGAAGCTAGCTGGTCCCCCCATCATTTTCTCCAAATGTGGGTTTTTGGGGATCCGGGTGCCGCTTCCTTGAAGCGGTTTGCCGGCGGCTAGCCGGCTACATCGCCCCCTAAATTTTCACCAAATGTGGGTTTTTGGGGGTCTGGGTGCCACTTCCTTGAAACGGCTTGCCGGTGGCAAGCCGGCTTCGTACCCCCAACTTTGCACCAAATGTGGGTTTTTGGGGTCTGGGTGCCACTTCCTTGAAGTGGCTTGCCATCGGCAAGCCGACTCCATCCCCCCAACTTTTCACCAAATGTGGGTTTTTGGGGTCTAGGTGCCGCTTCCTTGGAGCGGCTTGCCGGCGGCAAATCAGCTCCATCCCCCCAACTTTTCACCAAATGTGGGTTTTTGGGGTCCGGGTGCCGCTTCCTTGAAGCGGCTTGCCGACGGCAAGCCGGCTCCATCCCCCCAACTTTTCACCAAATGTGGGTTTTTGGGGTCCGGGTGCTGCTTCCTTGAAGCGGCTTGTCGGCGGCAAGCCGGCTCCATCCCCCTTTAAGCATGGGGTCAATAGTATCATCGGTATCAACTTCAGCATCGAGCGGACTCCCTTCTCTAGCTTAGATAAGCGTGATTCAAAATCACCAGTGGGTTGCTGAGAGGATTGAGCACCAGATGTGCTCGGTCTAGAATATCTGGTGGATCCACTTCCCTTGTTTTGATAGTCTTGTTGCTGCCATGAGAAGTTCGGATGGTTCCTCCAGCTAGGATTATACTACTAGGAGTTATAATTACTTATGTTTCCCTGCATTGCACATACCGATTCGGGAGGACCATCCACCAAAGGGCATTGATCAATGGTGTGTCCTATGACACCACATATGTCACATGTGATCTGCACACTATGAACAGCTTGCTTTCAACTTCCTCCAGTTATCAAGCAAGTTTCCATTTTTTCTTCCATCTTTTTCATCTGTGCAGCCATACGGGCTTCTATCGCAGTCATGGGGTCCACCGAGTGAGTTCCTCGTGAGGATAGGGTGGCTCCAAGACTCCTATCATAAGCTCCTTTGAATGCTGCACTTTCCCATTGGGTAGTCTGATCTGCCAGGTTTCCGTAAGCCGTCCAAGATTCTTCTTCATTGAATTGCAAGAACCTTCCTGCATACATTGATTCCAGTAATTGCTTGGACAAAGTATTAAGTCCTTCATAGATAGCAGTGCACTGACACACCTTCTCGATGCCATGGTTGGGACAACGAGACAGTAAAGCCTTAAATCTATCAAAGAAACTAGAAAAGGACTCATCTAACTTTTGTTTCTAACCTAGAATAGTGTTCTTTAACTGAATAGTCCGGTGAATTGGATGGTACTTCTTAAGAAACACCAAACAAAATTCCGCCTAGGAATGAATTGATGCCGGTGCCAAACTCTTCATCCATCTCTTAGCATCATCCCTGAGGGCAAAGGGCAAAAATCTAAGCCTAATGGCATCAAACGGCACCCCAAGGAGGTGCACCATTTCACATACTTCATTGAATTCTTGGATGAATAAGTAGGCATCCTCATTCTCCCTTCCTAAAAGGTGGGGCAACTGGTTGATATAATTGGAGTGTAATTCTATTTTATGCCCCTCGCAGTCAGGCAATACGAAGCATGAAGGGCTATCCACATGGGGTGGATAATAAGTGTCTACTAATGGCCTCAACTATCTCTGGTTGTTGGTCATCTCAGGTACAATTGGAGGGTTTGGAGTATTCACTCTTACTAACCCGTTTGAACGGGTTCTCCTCCAACGACTTCTCAGCTCAACAATTAAAATTTTTAATAGCACTACAATAAAGATAATCAGAATAGGAAACGTACCTGGTAATTCTAATTTCCTTTCTTTCCTGGCATTCTAACTAAAATAGCCACTACACAATGTAAGTAAGAAAAAGAAAAAATAGGCAATCATGCAATGAACACAACAACAATGCATTAAACAAACTCTCCTCACATGAGGTATTGAAAGAATAAAAATTTTATTAAAGATCATGTGACTAATTACAAAAGCATAACCAAATAAAAGAATGATTGCTTCAAGATTACTACAACTTTAATCACACAATTCTTACTCTTCAGTATGCCTATCTACTCGGTTTTCTAAGAACAACCTGAGGCGGTGTCCGTTTACTTTGAATGTTCCACCTGACTTTGGGTTCTCCAAAAGTACAGCTCCATGTGGATACACTGCTTTAACTAAATGTGGGCCACTCCATCTAGAGCGAAATTTCCCAGGATGTACATGGAGTCTGGAGTTATAAAGCAATACTTTCTGGCCCGGTTGAAATTCTTTCCTAAATATTTTCTTATCATGAAATATC
>JAMKPZ010005285.1:0-10085 GCA_024699675.1 Amphibolis antarctica | reverse complement strand
CCGGCGACACGACTCGTTCAACCCCCTCCCGCACACCGACGCACGCGACCGTTCACCCCGGCTGCCGGCCTAATGACTTGACGGCCAGTCCCCCCACTGGCCACATGACCTATTCTGCCTCCTTCGGCGCACATGACCGTTTACCCTGTCAGCCACACAACCCAACGGCCGGCCTAGTGACTCGACGACCCATCCCCCTCGCTGGCAACATGACTCGTTCTGCCCCCTGCCGCACACCGATGCACATGACCCTTCATTCCAGCTGCCAGCTCAATGATTTGGCGGCCAGTCCCCTCGTCGGCCACACGACTCGTTCTGCCTCTCTCGCGCACACGACCATTCACCCCGCCTGACTCACAACCTGGTGGCCGGCCTAATGACCCAGCGGCCTATCCCCCTCGCTGGCGACACGACTCGTTGAGCCCTCTCGGTGCATCGACGCATGCAACCGTTCACCCCGCCTGTCGCATGACCTGGCCGCTCACCAGCCACACGACCCATTCAGCCCCCTCCCTTTTGCGTGTGTGACCATTCACCCTGCCGGCCGCATGACCCGACGATCGGGTGCCCCCCCCATCTCGCAACCTGTTGACTAGTGTTCCCCTCTAGCCCTCCTTGGCTGCCCCCTCCTGCAAGTCCATGATCCACCTAGTAGTCTTGTGCTGGGCCGGGTCGTGCCTATTTTGTGCTGGAATTCGTGTTATGCTAGTATGGCATGAACGACCTAGGGGTCCAGCCCAGGCATGACCCACGGCATGAAAATTTTTTGTGCCATGCCATTGATTGACATGGTCAAATCGTGCCTGGGCTGTGTTAACATGGCCCATTGACAAGTCTAAATATAACTCATAAAATTGAAGCCACTAGAATTCCAAACAAACTAGGCCTCTGTCTCTCCGGTCGTGCCGTCATTTGTTTTCTTAAACGTAGGTTGGAAATATCATTAACATATACTTGTTCATGTTCGAAGTAATTAATGCATGATTCATAATGACTAAATTGTGGGAATCTGGGGTTAAAGTTTTAATTTATAAATATTAAAACTTAGGGGGGTTATTCATATACGGTGGGCCTTCAAGTTGCCCAAATGTTTAATTATGTTTTTTTAGTATTTGTAAAGTGTGATTTATTTTAGTATGACTTTTATTTTGGGATGTGATTTTTCTATAAATGATTTTTACGTGAAATGTGATTTTATTAAAAGGTGGTCATTATTTAAAAGTGACTTTTATGAAAATGTGATTTTCAATAAAATGTGATTATTAGGCTTTTCTCCGAAGACACATAAGTTCCTAAATTTATTTTTTGGGATATTTTATTCATATTTTGTTTTAGAAATGTGTCTTTATAAAGACACAATTTTCATATATAGAATTTAGTTTGAAATGTTTTATTTTGACTCCCACAAGCCTACTTAATACTAAATATGTGATTCAAGGAAAATAATTAAAATCAAATTAGAGTACAAGTAAACATAAAGATAACAATATAACATGGAATGATGGTAAAGGAAAAGGCAAAGAACATGTAAAACAATTCAAAACAAGAGTATTATATATATACAAGAGCTATTTCATGCTTGAAATTATAAAAATCACCCTTACAAAGTGACAGAAATTAAACAAAAGAAGTGTGTATATAAAATTTCATTCGGTAACAAAATCTTTTACTGTGATTACCATGCAACATATAGCTGCACAGACTTATTGTCAAACAAGGTCATTATTTTGCACTGTACGATGCATTATTAAACGGGAAAATGTATTTTTGCACTTGGGACTTATGTTTTATCATTCTTTATGGTCTATTCTAACCATACAAGGAACAGGTAAGAAATTAGAAAATTTGCTATTCCCAATAAAAGTGACAAACAAAACTATCACTGACCACTCCAAATAAGGATGCGATGCAACTCCCAATGCCCCAAAATATGAGATGAGAGCCTTCTATATATATATATATATATGTACGTAGGTCTCCTTCAATCAAACTTTCGATGAGTCTACCAATTCAATTAAGAAGATGTACGCAATACATCATTTGAAGGTTGCTTACAATTCCTATATATCATCTTGTAGCCCCTTTGATTTGGAACTTAATTACCTTAATAAATAGTGAAGATCCGTTCAAAGATGATCATCAAGAGGGAATTAAGGAGGTGTTTTGTAAGCGCTGTTCATTATAACGTGCATCTAGTACCAGTTCGGTGCAAGTAAAGTACGTATGTAAGTACATGTAAGACACGTACGTACGTACGAATATGCTCAACCATCGTCTATATATATATATATAGGTGCGCCATATATGCAACTAGCAAGTGACCAATTAACCTTGTAGCAAAATTGATAGTCAGTCAGCGTACCCTCAGCCTGGAGAATAAATAAAAATGCCTTTAACATCTAACTGATACTATTATTATTATTATTATTATATATATATATATAATAGTAAAAATAGAGAAATGCTCGTTTAGATCTAAACCATGTTAATATTCAATTGACAAAGGTGTTGTGAAAATAGGCCGAGAATACTCCACCTGTATTCTCTCAACTCACAACGAAAAAAGAGAAGGTTTGTTGCAAGCAAGGATGAGAGAGAGATAAAGAAGGAAGATCAATCACATAAGAAACATAGAGATTTACGTGATTCGGCCTAGCCTACGTCCATGGGCACAAGAGATCTGCTACTATTTTATTGCTGCTGTCACAGACACACAAAACCCTTGTGTTAAGTTACATCTTAGGGTCTTATATAGGGCCCTAATCTCATACTATAGAGATCATGAGTCATCTGAGCTATCCATACAATTGTTACATCAAACTGGAGATAAGACAAGTCCAAACAGGGCAGACTTACTCCATTAGGTTTAGCTTGAACCTGATGGATGAGACGTCCAGTCTGTATAAACGTTATGCCCTCAACGTCTAGTATAGCCTGAACGTTATGCTCTTGACGTCTAATATAGCCTGAATGTTAAGCCTTCTGCATTTGGTTTGACGTAAACGTGATGTCCTTCACGTCTTGTCTGTCCTTCAAACTTGATCTTCAGCTGGACTTGGCCTAGAACGTGCTGGAGACTAACTCCACATAGAAACTCAACCAGAAGAAAACAAATATCCGAACCATTCTCCAAATTTCCCTATCTCAGAACGAATATTCGATTTGTTCTTCGATTTCTTCTATCCAAATCCAACAATCTCCTACTTGGAATTTGTCTCAAGGACTTCACTTGATTGTTCTTGGCTTGTAGCTCAGTGACCTATAGTACTAATCCTTGCATCACAATGCATAAAAAAAAATGTTCCTTGTGCCATGCCTCCTTCTCAAGCATCTAAGAGTCCAACTAAGGTCTTGCATAACCTCAGTTTTAGAGTGTTCACACCCTTGGTCAATCTATCTACTAGATTCTTTGCACCTGCAATCTTCTTTAGCAAGAGTGAACATTCTTTAATTATTTCTCTGACGAAATGATATGTGATCTTGAAATACTTGGACCTTGCATTGTAATTTGGATGCCTTGTCAAATGAATGATACTTTGATTATCACACCAAAGTGTGCTACCTCCATCCTCTTTGTGCAACTCCTTCAAGAGATTCTTCAACCATATCATCTCCTTGGTGGCTTCTATAACTGTAATCAATTTTACCTCAGCGGTTGACAAGGAAACCTTCCTTTGCAACCTAGATGCTCAACTGATAGCTATCCCATTAAGAGTGAAAATATACCTAGATGCACTCCAACTTTTATCCACATCTCCGGTTAAGTCTGAATCACAGTTTCCCTGTGGGCCTACCTTCTCCTTGTTGAAACACAATCTAACCTTGGCTGATCCCCTTATGTAAGGTAGGATCCATTTGATTACTTCTCAATGTTTCTTTCCTGGATTTAACATAAATCTGCTGACAACTCCCATTGCATGAACTATGTTAGGTCTTGTGCAAATCATTGGATACATCAAATTCCCAATTGCAGAGGCATAGGGGATATTATTTATGAACTTTCTTTCTTCCTAGTTCTTGGGTGCATCTTCTTTAGACAATTTCAAGTAGCTTCCTAGTGGTGTCTCACCTGACTTTACATTTGAGTGGTTGAATCTATTTAACACTTTCTCATTGTATTTCTCTTGAGACAACATCAAAGTCTTTGTAGTGTGGTTTCGGATGATCTTCATCCCAAGGATTTGTTTAACAACACCTAGATCCTTTATATCAAACTCCCTTGACATTTGTTTCTTCAACTTGTTGATTTCATCCATGCATGCTCCAGTTAGGAGCATATCATCAACATATAATGGTAATATCAAGTAAGAACCACCTACTTCCTTGTAGTAGCAACAAGTATCCATGCTACCACATTTGAAGTCATTTGTACCCATAAAACTATCAAACTTCTTGTACCATTGTCTAGAGACTTGCTTCAACCCATAAAGACTCTTATGCAGCTTATAAACTAGATTCTGTTTTCCTTGAACCTTGAATCCTTTAGGTTGTTCCATGTAGATGTCTTTCTCCAAGTCACCATGCAAGAATGCTATCCTAACATCTAGTTGTTCCAAATACAGATTTTTTGCAACCACCATGCTGAGAACTACGTTGATTGTTGTCATCTTGACTACTGGGGAGAAAATCTCTGTATAGTCCATTCCTTCTTTCTGTTGAAAGTCTTTGACAATCAATCTTGTCTTGTATCTTCTAGAACCATCCACCTCTTGCTTGACTCTAAACACCCACTTGTTATGTAAAGCCTTCTTTCCTTTCGACAACTTGGTGAAGGACCAAGTTCCATTCTTCTTGAGAGAGTTTATCTCTTCTCTCATGGCAGACTCTCACTTATTGGAGTCTTTGACCTGAATTGCATTTTCATTATCTTTAGGCTCTTTATCCTCCATTAGCAGCAAATATTGAAAGAATGGTGAGAATCGTTGAGGAGGGCTTGTAATCCTTGTAGATCTCCTTAGTTGCTGTGTACAAACTTCTTCTTCTTCTGGATGCTCCTCATTGTCTGTTTGTGGAGTCTCAGTTTCTTCTCCAACAATCTCATCATTAGAACTACCCTCCAACTCAACCTCTTCACTAGATTGAGGTTGATTGTTGCTATTTACTTGACCTGCAACTATTCTATGCTTGTACAAAATAGACTCATTGAAGACAACATCCTTCTCTCTCAGGATCCTTCTGCTTTGGTTATCCCAAAACAGATAACCAAACTGATTACTACCATAACCAATGAAGTAGCATTTCACTGTCTTTGGATTCAGCTCGTCCCTTGCATCACTATTGATGTGCACATAAACTACACATCCAAACCACCTTTAAATAAGAGAGGTTAACCTTCTTTCTTGTCCATTCTTCTTCTAAAATTTTAAAGTCCATAGGAATAAAAGGTCCTCTATTGATCAGGTAGGTGATTGTACTTATTGCATCTACCTAATACTCTCAGGGGAGGCCAGCATGCAATCTCATGCTGCTTGCCTGCTCATTTAATGTCTTGTTCATCCTCTCAGTAACACCATTTTGTTGAGGATTTCTTGGGACTATTGTGATCTGCTTGATACTCTGATTTTTACAGAATTTCTTGAAATCATTATTGCAATATTCTCCCTCATTTTCTGACTTCAAGCACTTCACCTTTAAGTTTGTTTGATTTTCAACTTCACCTTTCCATTACTTGAAAATTGCTAAGACATTTGACTTATTCTTTAGGAAGTACACCCAACTTTCCTCGTACAATCATTAATAAAAGTGACATAATACTGTGAACCACCCAAGAATTTGACTAGTGTTGGTCCCCAAAACATCCATTTGCACTAACTTTTGCATCCTCAACTTGGTTGTTTTGACTACCTTCGTGAACATTTACCCTCTTTTGCTTCCCTATAATGCAATCTTTACTGAATTTCAACTAAATTGATTTGAGACTTGGAATTCTTCCCTTAGACACCATCATCTTCAATCCTCTTTCACTCATGCGGCCTAGCCTCTTGTGTCACAATGAGGTAGTCTTTGTTGTACTCATTGTTGCAGCCAAATTATACTCATTTAGGGTGTAGTACAATGTATTTACATTCTTGCCCTTAATAATTACCAACTTACTTTTCATTGTCCACTACCAAAACTAGTGGTGTAACCTACATCATCAAGTTGATCAGTAAAAATTAGATTCTTTGTCAAGTCAAGAACGTACCTTACATTCTCCAACTTCCACACACTATTATTGTGTGTCTTGATGTGGACTTCACCTGTGCCTTCAATGTCTAGACTTCTCACATCAACAAGATAGACTTTTCTCTTCTCTATTGTTTTGTAGTTGAGCAATAATTCCTTCATGTTGGTAGAGTGGAGGGATGCACCTAAATCAAGAATTCATGAATCAAATGAGCTTTTTGTACAATAGACAAAGGCATCTAGAATTTCTTCCCTAGTTGAGTTAGCTGACTCCCTATCTCTGCCCCCTCCTTGATCTGTCCTCTTGGGAGCTCTACACTCTCTCTCAAAGTGGCCTCTCTTGTTACAATTGAAACAGTTCACCTTCCTCTTCCCTCTGGATTTAGAGGTACTCTTCTTACCTCCATTTCTTTGTTGACCCCTACCTCGACTCTCTACATTCAAGGCAGCACTAGATGATTTTGCATAAGAGTTGCTCTTTCTTCACATATCCTCATTGAGGATTAAATCCTTAATGTCATTTAGTTTTAACTTTTTCTATCTAAGTGAACTATTGACACTAGTAACAACTCCAGCCCAACTCTCTGGTAATAAGGATAACAAAATTAATGCTCTAATTTCATCATTGATATTTATATCTACAGAACTCAACAGAGTTAATATAGTATTAAACTCATTAATATGATCAATAACAGATACACATTCTAACTTCTTGAGATTAAACAATCTTTTCATCAAATATATCTTATTTGATGCTGAAGGCTTTTCATACATATCTGTCAACGCTTCCATCAGTCCTGCGGTGGTCTTTTCCTTGACTATGTTAAACACAACATTCCGAGCCAAGGTAAATCTGATCACTCCTAGGGCTTGACGGTCCAATAGTTCCCATGCAGCTTGTTCCATTCCTTCTAGTTTCTGTCCCAACAATGGCTCGTGCAACTTCTTCTGATATAAATATTCTTCTATCTGTATCTTCTAGAATCTGAAGTTTTTGCCATCAAATCTATCAATCTTTACCTTACTGTCTTCTACCATAGCTCCCACTCTTTCAACGACGACTGCACCGTGTACCTCAAACTGCAAACTAAACACCTCTGATAGTAGTTGTAGTGAAAACAAGTTGAGAACACTCCACTAGGTCAGCTGATCCCATGCTCTTGTTCACCATTCAGAATGACGAAGTTTATCAATGCAGTGAAATTGGATATCACAGACCATTGAAATGCATAAAAGTTCAAGTAGATGGAATGGACAAATCTAATGAAAACTTCCGAAGAAGATTTCTTTCTTCTAAGCGCAAAGACAATATAGAATCTCTTGATCTTAAGATAGGGAAAGCTATGTCGAGTAGATCTTTGTATGCCATAGTGCCTCTCAGAAGGAGAATATTGTTGGATACTTCATTGGAATCAGGGAATACTAATAGTAAACAAAGTTACATCACTTACAGAAGCTGCTTACCTGTGGAACCTGATGAGAAGTTATCCTTCCTTGATTTTGAGGTATTAATCTATACCAAAAGTTCTTTCTAATATTCACTTTTACAAAATTTATGTGCTTAATTGTTAATTTTATTTATGAATCATAAAAGTTTGAAGTTTTAGGTAGATATCATATTAACCATTTTTGTACACATTTAAATGAATACTTCCTTTTTAGCAGTAATTTATATTTTTTAATCTTTCTTATTTTTGTGGCTTTTCAGACCCATTAAAGAAAACTCACTAACCAAAAGGAATGGGAAAAAAGAACTTCCCCTTTCGTCTGAAATTGTTTCGATGAGATTTTATACGAGATTATGTCATGTTGCAAGACGGGTTTGTTCTGCTCCATTATGATCTAGAGGTGTCGTTGGGTTGAATCCTAACTTCTCCATATACAATCAATGTTAATCCTACATACAACCGAACCTTTCCCAAGCATCACATTGGTTAGATTTTGTATCAATGTTCAGATGTTGTTGAGAATAGGCAAGGTTTTACTCACTTTATTAGGCCAGTGTAGGTAAAAAAAAGTTAGTCAGATAAAAATTAGGCTGAAAGTATGAAATGTCAGAACTTGGATTTGCAAGGGCATGGAAATTATTAACACAATGATAAAAACATAAATTAACAAAATGCATATACAAAAGACCAAAATATGAAGTCATTGAGGCAAAAAAGTAGAAGATAGAATTGTAATGATTAGTTTGTAATTTGAGAGGAAATAATTAATATTGATAGCATAAATGCACTACAACCGTAACAACCCTAATTCGACTTTTTCGGTTGCAAACAGGCCTTGACCTGGCCCCTTCGGCTGCACAAGTCTTGATGGACCTTCTTACATCGCCAAGAGTTTTGTTTGTTATATATTCAATATCAAAAAAATTTCCATTTCTATTGTTATCATTTAATAAGAAGTCCAAAATTAGAGGTGTAAATGGATAAGGGTATACCACACCACCATGGTATGAAGTTAAACCCTAAGAAGTGTGAATATACATTGGTCGTTCGGTTGTAAAGATTTGGGATCGATTTTGTTGTTGTAATGATTTTGAAGGAGCGCCGTTATTTCACGTTCTCCAATGCTATTTAGGTGAAAGCGGAAGAAATGCGTAAAAATACGGGAGAAGAGCTTGAGGATGAAAAGTCAAGAAATGACTATTCGTGACTCTTTAAATAACGTAATAATATTTTTTATAATATTATAAATAAAACTCATTATTTCGTAGAGGATAATATATTTTATTATATCAATTATACACTTTTTTATTATAACAAGAATATTATTTTACAATATTACAATAACGTTTACGTTGTTACAAAAAATATAAACTTTTTATTACTTTTAACTTCTGTTGTGAATAATATGACAACAAATTTTAAAACGAAAATGAGTACTAAGAATAATTAATAGTAATTAATAACAATTTTCAATGTAATATAAAAATGAATGTATATAAAAATGACCAAAATAGCGCTGTATATAACCACCTGCATGCACTCAAATGACCAAAATACCCCTACATATGCCCAGTAGTCAAAAAAACCCTTAGATATACCCAAATCCTCAAAATATCCATATATAACCAAATCATTATCATTAAAAATGTCACTCATCATATTTTTTATGTAAGATCATTTTTCTTAATACACCTTAATATCTTAGGCGTGGAATACGTGGAGCACTCGTACCATTTAAATTTTATCATATTAAAATCAATTAATTAGTTAGTAAGAAAAGAATTATAACTGATATAAAAATTTTAATTTCACTTGTCATTTTAATTTGATGTTAGTCTATTTTTTCTAATAACACTTCATAATCAAAAACGTCTAGAAAATTGAAGTTCGTCGTCAATGTTTTCATCGAAAAGATTTGATCATCTGTTGACGTGTATACCTTTATTTTCTAGGAATTCGATTTATCGAGAAGCATCTGTACAATGACTATAGTCAATGTTACGTATGAGAATTGACTGTGCACTTATTTTATGGAAACTTAGCTGTAATCAAATAATTAAAGCATTCCACGATCACTAGCATTTTTGGTGATGTCTAATTATAGACTTGTCAATAAACCGTGTTGACATGACATGACACAGCACGAAAATTTTTCTTAATAGGTGTGATCTACTGTACATAGATCCAATTTTTTAATTTTGATTCCTTAAAATCTTTTTTTCCCGTTCCCGGCGGTATCAAAATGCCGCTGTGCTTGGATATCTTATCCGTCTCCCCAGGAAAATGGATATCCCCAGAAAAAATTTTCAGTTCAATACTTTTCTTTTTTTTCTCCAGTCGGACCAATCCGCCTACTTGGCTTCTTATATTTAAAGTGATTTGTGTATTTACTCCAATAATACTATTGTTCCGGACCATTATGAACGAGGATACAGGTAAGATATGCACTTCTTCGGGAATGAAAAAAAATCG
>JAMKPZ010005284.1:0-13848 GCA_024699675.1 Amphibolis antarctica | reverse complement strand
AAAAGAGAACAATAATAAAGATCGAGATGGATGCCTTTCGGCTTACTAATTAATTAACCTAGCCCCTAGATTAAGCTTCAGTGCAATCCAATGAACAATAAAGTTTGATATCCATCACCACCGACACCAACCCTAAACTCCAATCGGCGGCCGTCGACGACGACCCATCTAGCGAGAAATTAAGAGCTCTGATGCTACAGGAAATGAAGTAAAACGATCGAAGAAAAGAGCCTAATCACTTGTACCCATTCCTGGCCTACGTACATAAGCATTATTAGTAATGAACACACCTCACATACTTCTAGCAAGCATCTCCTGGTACATCCTCAAAGACTTCTGCTTCTCCAACCTGAATTTTTCATGGCATTTGGCGATGAACATCTCCGCCAAACGGTCAATCTCGTCGACGTAATTCACGCCCATACCATCCTCCGGCATCTTCTCCTCCAGCCAATGCAAGTACCCAGAGAGCTGCGGCTCGAGCTGATCACCACCGCCGTCCCCGTGATTATTGGAGACCACCGAGCTCCACGCCGCATGGTGGGCCTCGATTTCTTCGGTGCACGTTTGCGCCGGCATCGGCAGGACATGAGATGAATGCCAGTTGGAGCACATCCTGAACGACCTGCGTTTCCTCTTCTTACCCTTCTTCATCAATACCACTGGCGCCCTCATTTTCGCCAAGCTGAAGTTGCAGTGCTCTTCGCCCCTCCACCTCACGAGCTCCATGACCGTGGACTTGGCCTTGGTAAGCGCCCGGACGGCGTTGCCTACCAGCGCTTTTATCTTCTCGGTGGTGGAGAGGTCGGCGGAGGTTGGTGGCTTCCATGGAAGATAGTTGTAGGAGAGCAGGACACTTGGTTGGGATTTGGGAGCCATGGCGCGCACGGTGCAGAGCTATGCTACTATGCTGCTCTGCACCGCCAAGTCCTTATAAACGGACGTAATTCCATAGTTACCCCTTTGATGATGAGTTATTAGCAAAAGTTGCCATTCTGAAAGATCTGCCATCTCCCTCTCGTTGCAGATCTTTCGGCCTCAAGACCAAGAAAGAAGAGAGACGACCAAATGTCTGATGATCTAAAGATAAAATGATCGGAACGCGCATTAGAATGTATAATAGAAATGCAACATGTTCAATTCAAAACTTGATATAACATAAGATTAGAGTATAAATTAAGCGTCCAAATCAATGAGTTAATTTTTTTCCCATTTAGCTTTTTAATTCAAACCACAGCTTAATTCCTAAAGCTATTGCATAGAAATTAATAAACCAACATATATATAAGCAATACGTGTGATAATGACTACTGAAAAATATATATTAGTATTAGTTTTATACATGAGGTAAATATATGGATTAAGACATGAATAGACAATATATATTCATAAATAGCTAATTAATTAGATAACTAGATATCAACATGTACAACATTGTAATGCTGACAATTTTTTTGCTCCGTCGTTGGATATATGTTCCAATTAGATTATTTTAGCAACTATAATATACAAGATAAGTTACTAAAAACTGGATCAGAAGAGTAATCCACAACCCCTTACACCAGGCTCATTTTGGTATCTCCTTTTCCTCAAGATTCAGTCAATGATTGAGATTGATTATTTATCATTTGGCGTGAGACTTTATTTGTGTACGTACGTAGATCATTTTCCGTCAGAGATTGGCTTGTCTTCAGGATTGGAAATGGCATGTTCCTCGTCATGCAGAGGGGTTGCTGGTGTACGTACCTCTGACAGGAATAGGAAACCCACTTCAGCTTTAAAGCCAGTACCTGATCAGACGATCTGCTCCATCACTGGAGAAGATCGGATGGCGTCACTTTTCTTTAATTTGCTTCTTCACTTGATCCTTTCAATCACATAAATGAATCTTAACTTAATGCATCGGTTTTGGTTAACTTTGCGAAAGCGAGCGCGCGACTCACCGTGGAAGATCTTGCAGAGGTTTCAGACTGGTTAATGGTGATGACAGTACCAAGCCCCATGCTAACTAAAGGAGCCTTTTTTGCCCCCCCCATTTCGTCGTCAGAACTCGTCCTTAACTACGTCAGAGGCATCGGGCATCTGATCCGCTTGCAACCGCTCTTCAGGTCATAAACTTCTTTTTGCCTTGTACGCATGTTAAAGCAGATGGTCCATCCTTCTCTAGCGTACAAGGACACCGATTTTTTCCATGGGGATCGATCGAGCTCCTCACTTCACCATGTGGGTGATGGCTGATCGATCGTTCGAGCACTGGTCTTCGTTGAAGATGGTGTGACGTTTCTGCAACTTATTGTGTGACTTCATCATCTTCTAACAATTCAGACATATACGGGAGAAGAGTGCGTGGGTAACGCAAAGAAACAGCTGGTCTCTCGTACAAGCCCCAACATCATCTGCCCTCCTTTGTCAACAAATTAGAATCAAAACACCAGCTGGCATCGACCTCCCCTCCACACGCCGCGACAATGCATGCACCCCCACCATATATGGTCTTGGTCATGCCAATATATGCCACAACTTATTTGGAAAAAATAATCACATAAAAACCATAAGTGAAATTAAAATTTTAATCAATTAATTAATTTTAATAAAGTAAAATTCATATGATATTAGATAAAGTATACACATATATATATATACTACACTTAAGACGTTTGTAAGATATTCTAATAAGAGTGTGTGTTAGAAAAAATGATTTCACATATATGAAAAATAACGAGGGAAACTAAAATCTTTATTTTTAATTGTTACTTTTTAGTATAGGTATTTGTTTTCTATTAGATCTTTTTTTTTTTGTTATATTTTTTACTTGAAACGCAATAGTACATTTACATAACAAAGAGAGGATATTGATTTAAATCCATTTCATATTAGTTTATCTGATCATTTGAGAAATTTTCTTATTAATAAGTGGTTGACGGGTAATCAAAGGTGATAGATCATTTTACAAAAGGTGACGAATGTATTCATCACTTTGGTATTTAAGTGACAGATACATTCTCCACTATTTCGTATGGAATCTGACATTTTATTTTCTTTCATTCATTTAGTGACAAATTTATTAAAAAAAGGTGATGGATACCATTTAACACATTTTAAACATTGTGATAAATGCATCCGTCACTTTTTTTATTATCAAATAACTAACTAATTTTGTAATGGATATTATTCGATCCATCATTTCAATATGCTATTGACGAACATTAGATTACCGTTAGTACAATTTTGCTGACAGATATAATGGAAAAAGTGACAGATGTTCTGTCACTAAATACTAAAAAAATAATGATGAATCCGGTTATTTGTCATTGTAATTGACATAATCTGCCATTAAATCCGTAACATTAGTGATGGATAATATTTGTCACAAATAATGAATTATTTATCATTAATTCTACGCATTTAGGGATGAATCTTATGATTTATCACTAAATTCACTTATCCTCCTGTAATGATAGATTCCTATTTCATTTAGTGACTGACTTTGATATGTGTAGTGACGATGAATTTATCACTTAAGGGAGATTTTCTTGTAGTGAAATAAACTATTTTCTTTATTTTTCTCTTTATCTCGATGTAATACTAACATTAAGCTAGACCTTGTAGTTTCATTGCAGCTTCCTTTTGTACCCTTATTTACTCACATTTTGTTAAATGCTACACGTTATTTCATTCTGCATATATTGTTCTGTAGTTTTCTTTTGTGCTGTTTGATTGTTTGTGTAATTAAGCAAATTTTACCAATTTTGTATGCTTGTTTTAACAATTGTACTATTATATATACTACATCACGTATTAATCTTTTATTAATCAAATTAAATATTATATAAAAATATAAATATTAATATTTTATACTATTTCTATTAAAAAATGAATGATTTTAACATGTTATTACATGATCGTGTATTGTTAAATAGAACTATATATTACAATCGATTTACACAAAACTAAATGTAAACACTTAACCAAGGAACCGTGAGAAGGGTCCAATCTTGAGACCACTTGACTTCAAACTTTCTTACAAGGTATATATTGTGAAGTAGACTTGAAGAAATATATGTATTGCAATAATTACCAATTTTGCATGTTGTTTTAACAATCGAACTATTATATATACTACTAGATCATGTATTAATCTTTTATATTGATCTAATTAAATATTGCGTAAAAATTGAAATATTAATCTTTTATGTTATTTCTATTTTAAAAAATGATTTTAACTTACTATTAATGACGTGATTGTGTATTACACTATTACAGTTAATTTATACAAATTTTTGCTGAAAATTACTATATTTTCTTATCATTTTGTACAGAAAAACCACAACTCGATCAGGACAAGGAAATGGTGAGTAGGGTCCAATGAAATTTCTTGATCGCTTACTTCCAAAGGACTAGAGGAAACTAAAAGCGTGTTTGTTATGTGTGGTAACCAAAGAAACACAGCGGAAATCGAATGGATGAGTGAGCGATGAGAAAGGAAAGGTGGAAGAAGAAGATCACCAAGCACACACAAAGAGGAACACACAGATTTTACGTGGTTCACCCCAACAAGGGGCTAGTCCACGGATGGAGAGGGAGGAGCTTCTTTCGTTGAGGCTAAGGTTACAAATCTCTCAACATCCCTTTTGGAAAACCCTAGCCAAGCTTATATAGTGCTTAGGTATTCCATGTGGGTATAAAGACCAAAATGCCCCTTATACTAGTTACATTATAAGTACCATTCAAGACACAATACAACAATCTCCACATTGTCTTGAATGCTAGCTCCACCTTGACCAAGCCTCTCCATCAGGACCCGCAAGGGGTCAGCTGCAGCCATACACGTTGAGCAAGTCCAAGCAATGCTTGAACTTACTCTCAATCACGCCCTTTGTGAACATGTCCGCTAGATTGTGCTTAGTGCTGATCTTCAAAATCTTTATTCTGTCTTCACTTCTAAGAAAGTGGTACCTGACATCAATGTGTTTCGTGCAATCATGAAACACACTGTCCTTTGTTAAACAAATGGCATTGAGACTATTACAGAAAATATCAGCTTTGTTAATCTGCACTCCAAAGTCTCCAAGTAGCTATTTCAACCAAATTCCTTCCTTTGTGGCCTCAGTCATTGCCATGTATTCCACCTCAGTAGTAGAGGCTAAAGTGTTGACTTCCAACTAACAATTGAGCCTGCCATAGTGAAAACATAACCTGTCAAGGATCTCCTCTGATCAACATCACCTGCATAATCGGAATCAAAAAATCCAACCATACTACAGCTCTGCTTGACGCCATATATTAGCCCTACATCAAGTATTCCCTTCAAGTATCTAAAAATTCTCTTCATAGCCTGCCAATGCTCCTTGGCAGGATTTGACATGTACTTGTTGACAACACTAAGAGGATAAGCTAAGTCAGGATGAGTACATACCATGACATACATCAAACGGCCAATGGCCTGTGAATAAGGGACACGCTCCATATGCTCCTTCTCTATTTGAGACTGTGGAGACATAGCTGATGACAAACGAAGATTCTTGTCAAAAGGTGTCCCAATGGCTTTACATGAAGCCATACCAAACCTGCTAAGAATCTTCTCTATGTAGCTACGTCATGGAGAAAGAGTCTTCCTGCTTTCCTATCTCTTTGTATCTCCATCCCAAGTATCTTGCCAGCTGGGCCAAGATCTTTCATTTCAAATTCAAATTTCAAGACATTTTTCAAATCTTGTATCACCTTGATATCTTTGGCTGCAATCAAGATATCATCTACATACAAGAGCAAATATACATGTGTGCCATTTTGTAATTGTTTAACATACACACATGAATCATAGCAACTACGAGCAAAGCTAACTTTAGTGATAAAAGTGTCAAACTTTTTATACTACTGTCTGGGAAATTGCTTAAGTCCATATAAGGACTTCTTCAGCTTGCAAATCGGGTCTGATTTCTCCTTGGTAACAAAACCTGTTGGTTGTTTCATCCAAATTTCTTCATCTAAGTCACCATGCAAGAAGACTGTCTTCATGTCAAGTTGCTCTAACTCCAAGTTCCTTGTAGTCACAATTGCTAGGAGTACTCTAATAGACATGTGTTTAACTACTAATGCAAAAACATCATTGTAATCAATACCTTCCTGCTGTGAGTAGCCCTTAGCTACCAGTCTCGCCTTGAACTGCACGCCTTGACTGCCTTGTGTTCCTATCTTTCTTTTGAACACCCACTTGCAACCAACAACGTTCTTGGCTCTAGGACGCTTCACCAAATCCCATGTATGATTCTTATGAAAGGATTGAAGCTCCTCCTGCATGGCAACTGTCCAATTTGCAACATCCGGGCCTCTAATGGCAGCATCATAAGTGGGTGGGTCAACTTGTTCTTCCACCTCACTTGTTACCTGCAATGCAAAAGCAATCAAGTTGCTATATCCGTACTTGATCGGAGGCTGGGTGGCTCTTCTAGGACGGTCCCTAGCTATGCACCTGGGTGGAATTTCTTCCACATCATCCACACTGCTGCCATCAACTTCATCTGGCGAGTCCAAATCAAAAGTCACCTGTTCAGAACTAGTAGACTGTGGCAAAGAGAACTCTACTTGCTTGGGAGTATTGGCCTGATTTATAACGGTTGGCTTCTCTCCATTTTGCATCAATAAAGCCTCATCAAATGTGACATCACGACTATGTATCACCTTGCCTGACTCTATATTATAGATTCTATAACCCTTTACTCCCATGCCATATCCCACAAAGATGCCTTTCTTGGCACGTGGTTCTAACTTACCATTGTTGACATGGTAATATGCAGAACATCCAAATATCTTCAACTTGGAGTAATTTGCTGTCCTGTTCATCCTTACCTCATATGGTATCTTGTCTTCTATACCATTGAAGGGTGACTTGTTGACAAGATAGGAAGCTGTGTTGACAACTTCGGCCCAAAACTTCTTGTCCAAATCGACATGAGAAAGCATGCACCTAGCTTTCTCCAATAGCGTGTGGTTGAGGCGTTCTGCAACTCCATTCTGTTGTGGAGTGCCTCTAACAGTGTGATGTCTCGTGATACCTGCCTCCTTGGAAAAATTATCAAAATCATAAGAGCAGAATTCCAATCCGTTGTTAGTTCTTAGGTATTTCACTTTCCTACCAACTTGTTTCTCAACTTGAGTCTTCCATTGCTTGAAGCTCTTGAAAGCCTCACTTTTATGCTTTAAAATAAAAACTCATGTCATACATGAATAATCATCTACAATGGAAAAGAAATACCTAGAACCTGCAAGGGAGGGTTGTTGGGAAGGTCCCCAACAATCTACATGGACATAGTCTAATGTCCCCTAAGTGATATGCTTTCCTTTGTTGAAAGAGACTCTCTTCTGCTTTCCATAGATGCATTGCTTACACAAATCTGCATCAATGTATCTATGTCCATCCAATCTGCCCAAACTGCTGAGTTTCTGCATTCCTCTCTGCCCCAAATGTCTAAGTCTGGAATGCCAAATGGCAGACGTAGATTGCTGATTTGCAGTAACAGCTGTAGCGACACCTACAATTGGAGAACATTGAAGGATGCACAAAGGTCCATTCTTGACTCCTTTCAACACCACCAAGGAGCCCTTTGAGACAACTAGCTTGCCTCCTTCACCTGTATACTTGAAACCCTTGGAATCAAGTACCATCAAAGAAATCAAGTTCTTTCCCAACCTGGGAACATGCCAAACATCTTCTAGAGTTCTCACAATACCATCATGCATCATTTCAGTTCTCACAATACCATCATGCATCTTGAAATGGATTGTACCAACACCTGCTCTAGTGCAAACATCATCATTAGCCAGTGTTACCTGTCCACCAACAACCTGCTCATACGTGTGGAAGAGCTCCTTGTTTGGAGTCATATGATGAGATGCACCAGAATCTAAAATTCAACTATGATCTGAATATGCACTGCAAGAAACTGTAAGTGAAAAATCACCTTTTGATGCTGAATCTTCCTTTTCAGCTATGGCAACAGTTCCTTTTGATTTTAGCTTGAGATAGTTTGCTTTCCAATGTCCCTTTTCCTTGTAGTAGTTGCAAGTATCTCTTAAGTACTTGCTTCTGGACTTGCTTCTTCCCTTGAATTTATTATTGTTATTGTTTCTCTGTTGTCGTCTTCTAGACTCACCATGGTGCGCAGATAGGCCTGAAGCACTTGTGTCATTGCTCCCATGCGTGACCATATGCCTCAGCTCCTTGGAGTGAAGGCTAGACCTCACTTCCTCCAATGTGATTGTATCTTTGCCAACTACAAAAGACTACACAAAATTCTCAAAGGACAAAGGGAGTGAAACAAGTAAAATAAGGGCAGCATCCTTATCTTCAACTGTCACGCCTATATTTCTCAACTCCATGAGAATTGTATTTAGCTGATCTAGGTGTTGCTTAAGGGGTGTTCCCTCCTTCATTTTCAATGAAAACAATCTCTATTTAAACAACAACTTGTTAGTCAATAACTTTGTCATGTACAAAGTCTTCAGCTTATTCCATAAGCTCAAAGCTGTAGATTTATTAGCCACTTCAATAATAACTTCATCCGACAAACGTAACAGTATGGTAGAATGAGATTTTTCTTCCTGTTGCTCATACTCTGTAGATTTTTCATCCATAGTTGACCTCTTGTTTAAAGGAGCCTAAATGCCCTATTGTTTAAGCAGATCTTTCATTTTAATCTGCCACAGACTGAAGCTATTTTTCCCATTGAACTTATCAATTTTCATTACTGGCATTGACATTATATTCAAAAAATATAAAATACACTACAACAACAACTTTAATTAAACAAATTGCAATTTCAAAATATTACTCAATACCTCCACTTCAATACTGACAATCTCAACAAAAATATGTAGCAATCACAATCACAAAAAAATCTCAATCAAAGCCTCAAAGCACCAATTGCCAAGGTCAAGGAACTTCATCTCAAATGGATCAAATCACTCGATTTGAACTAAAAAAAGAGCCCAAATCACCCTATTGGAAAGACTGACCTGGCCTGGATGTGTGCGGACGCACGCTGGTGCACGCTGGTCAGGGCACGTACAAACGTGCGCTGGACTGGACACGTGCGGGGATTGCTGCACGTGGAAGAGGAACTTGATCCGTGTGCATGTGGTCTGATTTTGTCGCGTCTGCGCGCAGAAGAGACTACTTACACACGGAGCTGCGTGCAGAAGGACTGCGCATCGAACAGCTATGCGTGGAGATGGCTATGCGTAGACAGATCTACGTGCGGACGACTGCACGCAGATAGATCTGTGCACCAGATTCCTACGCGCGGGTGGATCCGAGCGTGGATGGCTATGTGCGAGCGAATCCGAGCGTGGCTGGCTGCGCACGAGCGATTCCAGGGTGCTGACGGCTACTTCGTGAACAAATCAACTTCGACCACTCCAAAAATGAACCCTAACTCAAGGCCACGTCCTCCAACCAAGCTCGGATATCAGTTGTTATGTGTGGTAACCAAAGAAACACAGCGAAAATCGAATGGAGGAGTGAGCGATGAGAAAGAAAAGGTGGAAGAAGAAGAACGCCAAGCACACACAAAGAGGAACACACAGATTTTACGTGGTTCACCCCAACAAGAGGTTAGTCCACAGATGGAGAGGGAGGGAGCTTCTTTCGTGGAGGCTAGGGTTACAAATCTCTCAACATCCCCTTTGAAAAACCCTAGCCAAGCTTATAAAGTGCTTGGGTATTCCATGAGGGTACAAAGACCAAAATACCCATTATACTAATTACATTATAAGTACCATTCAAGACACAATACAACAGTGTTTGTTTAAGTTTAAACAAATAGGATCTAAAAGAAAAAGTCATTTGAAACAAAATGCACACATACAATGAACGGTGTTCACGCCACACCTTCTGGCCAATTGGAACAACACAAACGACTTGACTTCAATTTTTCTTATGGTGGGATAGACTCGAAGAAATACGCCTTGCAATTAATATAACAATGAAAATAACTATTCAAAAATGGTACTGCAAAGTCTAAGTATTAATCTTTTATACTATTTCTATTTAAAAAAATGATTTTAACTTACTATTAATGACGTGATTGTGTATTACACTATTACAGTTAATTTATACAAATTTTTGCTGAAAATTACTATATTTTCCTATCATTTTGTGCAGAAAAACCACAACTCGATCAGGACAAGGAAACAGTGAGTAGGGTCCAATGAAATTTCTTGATCGCTTACTTCCAAAGGACTAGAGGAAACTAAAAGCGTGTTAGTTTAAGTTTAAACAAATAGGATCTAAAAGAAAAAGTCATTTGAAACAAAATGTACACATACAATGAATGGTATTCACACCACACCTTCCAGCCAATTGGAACAACGCGAACGACTTGACTTCAATTTTTCTTATGATGAGATAGACTCTGAAGAAATATGTCTTGCAATTAATATAACAACAAAAATAACTATTTAAAAATGGTACTGCAAAGTCTAAATATTAATCTTTTATGTATACTCCTTCTATTTTGTTAAATAAATGAATTGAATGGTTCCCGCTTGACAGATTCAAAGTACATATTATCACAAATTTAAAGTACATGCTGCGACAAATTTTAATAGAAATTGCAAAAGAATTACGGTAGATATTGCGACAAACCCTAATATCTTATTACGATAGAAGTTTCATATTTATTGTAATAGAAGGCTATCATTCTACTGTGACAAATATTTCATATCTATTGCAATAAAGCTTAATAAACAAATTGTAACAAATGTTAAATACAAGTTGTGTCAGATTTTAAGCAACTATTGTAACTGACACATGATATTTATTACGACCGATCTTAAAATCCTATTCCGATGTATGATAACAATCTATTACGACAAATTTTAACGAATAAATTACACCAATTGTGACGATTTACTGAAAAAAAATGTTGATAGTTAGTTCGTTTCAATAATTTCTCTATTACGACAAATGTTATAAATTCATAAAAAAATCTATTATGACTAACCATTTCTCCCTTACGACAACTAAAAAAATTGTTATAATAATATAATATGATAGACTTTTCATTTGTTATGACCTAGACATGTGAATTGGGTCATACGTGTTAGTCCAATTTTTTCACGATCCATTACTATTTGTGTCAGGTCATGCCTTATATGATTTTTTTTAACTCAAACATAGTTTATTTGGATCATGCTAATCAACCATATCGTTGATCGTATCATCGAATCATATTGACATAATTTTATTTTTTATTTTATTAAATAATTAATATAATACTAGTATCACATATATATATATAATTATAATAATTTTAATATGGATTATCTAATATGAGATTTCAAACTACCGAACAACATACAATTTATACAATTTAAAAAATATATCATTATGTTTATGAAAAAAATTATAAATATTATTTTTGATACAAAATGTACAAATTTGACTTACAAATAATTAACAAATTTTAAAAAATTACATTACATAAATAATAATTAATTAACATAAAATTACATTTACATTATTACAATTTGAGAAAAAAATGAAAATTTATATTTACAAATTAAAATTATCAAAAAATTCTTCACCCAACTATTTTGTCTTTTTTTTCACAAAATCAAGTAAGTTCCTTATCTTTGACATACATCAAAACTTTTAGTATATGCTCATTTAATTTTGATATCTTGTCATTAAGTACACTCTTATTAATACTGAAAATCTACTTACATGCTAGTGAAAATACTAGAATTGTTAATAAATCTCTTGTTATGTATGATAAAATTGGAAAAATTAAAATTTATTTTTTCTATCAATCTATTATATCAAAGAAATTTATATTAAATATTTATTCTATAGATATTGTTGATTGATGATGTTAAATTTTTTTTATTATAGTATCTGTTGATGTAATATATTTCAAAGACTTTACGATAGACTTTTCACTTGTTACGACTTACGACTCTGGAAAAATCGTCCCAATTACTGGTCAGAAGGTCCTAATGCCATTCTACCAGTAGAGTTGTCAACTAGGCTGTGCCAACATGGCCTGGCACGACACGAAAATTTTTTCGTGCCGTGGGTCATGCCAGGGCCAAACCCCCAGGTAGTTCGTGTCATGCTGACACGACACGAATTCCAACACAAAATAGGCACGGCCTAGCCTAGCACGAGGACGAGCCGCCGAGTCATGCAGTCGGCGGGGTGAACGGTCGCGTGCACAGGCAGGCGGGTTGGGGAACCGTGCCTAGGTCGGCTGCCGGGTCATTGGGCCAATAGCCGAGTTGCAGTGCTAGGTCCCAGGAAGAAGAGAAGAAGAAAAAGAAGAGGAAGAGTCAAAGTGCCTGAGCCGACTGTCGGGTCATTGAGTTGACTGCCAGGTAATTGGGCTAGCAGCCAGGTCACATTGCTAGGTCTTGGGAAGAAAAGCCAAAGAGGTGAGGGAAGAATTATGAACTGAAGAAGAGAAGAGAAGAAGGGAAGACCAAAGACCGGAAGAATTGAAGTCTGATTCGTTTGAACTGAAAAAAAGAAGAAGAACTGAAGAAGAAGAGGAACGGGTGGCCAGCGTCACAACTTGCAAGGTGCAACAGTTGAGTCCTCGGGGTTGGTGTGCAACGGCCAACGAGTGGCTAGTTGCCGCATCCAACGGCCAACAGGTGGCCAGCAACAATGAGCTGACCGCACAATAGGCAGCCCACTTTTGCACAACAGGCAGCATGCTTTCGCGCAACGAGCGGCCAATTGCTACGTCCAACGGCCAATAGGCGGCCCACTTCCGCACAATGGGTGGCCGACTGCCATGTCCAACGGCCAACGGGCGGCTCGCTTCTGAGTGAAACAGTCGGCTGCCGCCTTAATGGCTCAACCAACTTTTCTCTATAAATTGAAAGAGTTGGGTTTTTTTTTTCACCCAACTCACTCATCATCTCCTTCACTTCAAATTCTCCAATCTCAATTCTCAATTTCTCAAATTTTCTCACTCAAATCACATTTCACAAATCACAAATAATGACCCACTACCAAGGTCAAGGTTCTGGAGGCTATGGATATCCTCAAAAAAACTTTCTTGAAGCTGAAGTAATGCCGTCAATGGAGACTACTGGAGCTTCAACTTCAATTGTGCCGTCGAGGAAGTCTTGGAAGAGGGCTTCCATCTGGTCAAAGTACACAATAATGATGAAAGCTATGACACATGGCACAGAAGAGGAACGAGCCTTCTGCAACCTCTGTAATGTCTGGTGGTACAAGTTATTTAACTAGGCATATTAGTACATGTGAAAATAGGAATAAGTATAAAATAATTCAAACCTAACTTTCTTTTACTCCTGAGGATAGTGTTAGTTCATGGACTTATAATTCTGAAAGGGCTAGAGACTTGTATGCTAAATTTATTTGTTAAGAAGATTTACCAATAACTTTTGGAGGAAATAAATATTTTGATAGTTATATTAGTAAAGCATATTGTCCACAATATAAACGTGTATCTAGAAATACTATTAGGACAGATATTATGATTTCATTTAATAAGTTTAGATTAGAACTTATTAATGTTATGAGTACAATAATGACATGTATAGCATGTATTTCAGATATTTGGTTGGGTAGAACTAAGGATGGGTACATAGCTGTAACTGCACATTATATTGATCAAAATTAGATTTTACAAAAAAGATTAATAGGATTTAGAAAAATTCAAGATCCACGTACTGTTGAAACAATTTTTGCAAACATTATGGAAATTTTTGATTTATATGGAATTAGAAATAAAATAGGTAGTATAACTTTTGATAATGCAGCTAATAATACTACAACAATACCAATGTTTAAAACTAGAATAAGTCCACCAAATGGTT
>JAMKPZ010005282.1:0-24923 GCA_024699675.1 Amphibolis antarctica | reverse complement strand
GATTTATATACATACATATATATGAATTTAAAATTGATTAATAATGAGGATTATATTTAAAATATTTGTTTATATCTGTAAATATTTATTTTGAATATAATTTTTATGTAAAATAGTCTCCGACGGTCGCGTTCATGGCGTCAAAACAACCGTCGTCGTCTGTCATCGCGCCGAAGCCGAAGCTGAAGCTCCTCTTAGACTCTGGAACGAACAAGGTCGTCTTCGCCGAAGTGGGGAAAGAGTTCGTGGACTTCCTCTTCAGCCTATTCACGCTGCAACTCGCATCGGTGGTGAGACTTCTAACCAAACACCAAATGGTTGGTTGCCTTGGAGAGCTGTACAGCAGCCTGGAAAGCTTCAGTCCGGGGCACTGGCAGCCCAACATCGACAGGGCGCAGTTGCTGAGGCCGGGACCACCACCGGGCTTCGCTACGATGCAGAAGACGTTGGCCATGCTGCGGTACGATGGGTTGCCCGCCACCGCCGGGACGCCCGGGATTGGGTACGTGAAGGGAGGAGAAGCCCTGTACATGGTGACCGATGACCTCGTCGTGACGCCGCTGGGGACGAATGGGATCGCGGGTGCGATGAGCAACGTCGACGACGGCCGGTTTCTGAAGATGAAGACTCTGGAATTGGGCATGGAAGAGGTCAGATCTATTTAAATTTCATCCTTTGAAAATTACGAAAAAATAATGAAAAATGTCAAAACTTTTAGGCTGTATTTTTTCCAAACTTCTTCCCATCTTTCAGATTACTTATAATAATATTATTATTATATTAATTTTAATATATAAATTACTTTTATATATTTATATTTACAAATATTCACGAATAGATGCCCTTATACTCTTACAGATACATGCAAGTTTAATTGCTAATTTTATTAAATTCTTGAATTTGCTGTAGGGCTTGGAGGTGGTAAGAGCTTCTCTTTGCTCCAGAACTGTACTCACAGATGTGTTCTTGGGAAAAAAATTTGATCAAACCGAGAAGGATTATTAACAGTCCATTTAGTTCTGCTTAAGTTCTAATTGTTATCGTATTTTATCATTTTAAATTTACGAGACTTACTGTTGTGACAATGTCTATTAATTAAGCCAAATATTCATTTCTTCTTTTAAAAGAGAGACTTTTTTTAGGCCGATAATATTTATTTACCTTTTCATTTGCTCAATTTGAATTTAAAGGTCTGTTAACAATCTGAACAAATTGTATTTATATACATGTATTTGAGAACTCAAATAAATTTACCCAATTATAAGTTAAGATTTAATTGAGTAGGTCATTTAATCCGTTTCTTGCTTGTACTTGCATTAGCATCTAAATCAACGTACTGCAAAATGTTTAAATAATAAATATTTTGATCAATAAAGAACGTAGTTTACAATAACTCACAACTCAACTAGGTTACTATAAATATTTTTAAGTACTTCTTAAAATTGAATCAAGTAAAAATTTAATTTCATTTAATTCAAACATTTGCATAGATTTTAATTTTGACATCTTCATTATGAATTGAGCAATATCCTTTTGCCCTCTTTCGATAAAACATCTTATAACTTTACGTCTTTTAAAAATTTATTTTATAAATAGTTAAAATTTAAAATATATTAATTTTTTAAATAAAAAATAAATTAATTTTATCTAATTCCAGTATATGTATAAATATTAAAATTTTAATTTTTATTCAATTATATAAGGTGTATAGACACCTCTACCTTGAAATCAATTTTAATTAATTCAATTATAATTAAAAAATAAAAAATACCTCTACGTTAAATTCCGTCAAATTTCATATACAGACCTTTTAAGAGACTCACGTTCTATGAAAATAAATAATAATTTTTTTATTATTAAAATATTAAAAATTTTAAAGTGAAAAATTTAATAGAACTATTACAGTATCCGACAGAAATACAAATGTGATGATTGCAAAAATTTGGAGTGAAAATTGACAACTGATGTTTTTTAATAAGGTAGAAACGTGTCGTATTAGACTATTAATGAATAAAATTTAACAACTTTCGTGTTCAATATGAAATCAAATAAATATTTCCGGTATATATAATAAACTCATGTCAAAAATTTAATACCATAAAAAAAATAACCTTTGTTTTACATATAAAATATTTACAATTTTAGTAATTTTTTCTAATAATATAAATGCATCGTCTATTTTAAAATATAACACGCTAACATTTAAATTCACTGTAATATTAAAGATTTACACGTGTCACTATTTTTCAAAGAAAAAAAAAGAATAGATATATTACAAATATTTATAACAATTTTTTTTATAAATGTCTATTTTAAAAAAATTATTTTCCAATTTTAATTAAATTATTTTTCTACGATTATAGGAATAGATATTGTTAAAGCAATTGGATCAAATTGAAATATCTATATTAATTACCAAGAGGGTTTCTTACTAAATTTTAACATTTCAACCTTAAAGAGACAAAGAAGATCAATATTAATTAACTAATTAAATGTACATCTTTTCTTTTACTTATTGCACTTATTTTTTATCTTGTATAACTTTTTCGTTCTTTGACTTATTTTTGATTCTTTTAAAATTCTCACTTCATTTTTTTCGTAACAAATATTAAAATCAAGAAAAAACTACTGTGAATCTACGAGAAACTTGAATATTTTTTTATTCGAATATCAATGTGATATTTGTATTTTTAGAATTAACGTAAAATTAAAAAAAAAAATTGTTATTTATTATTATTTTTTGTTAATTTTAAGAGTACAAATATAACATAAATCATAAAGTATTAAAAAGAATTTCACGGCCGTCCGACTACTATTTCAGTGGTAAATTCTTACCTTAATTGTGAAGTTGATGTTATTTTTTCTTAATTTATAAATTTTGCAAACAACGTGCTTACGTACGTGCTGCGGACACTCAAAATGATTCGGATCGATCCGGATCCATTAGGCGGCTGGCATCCGGACCGATTCGGATTTTCGGGTCATTGTTATATGCGGAAACCCTATTCCGTAATCTGCTCCCGCGATTCGCTGGTTCCATCCCTTTCGTCGCTCATTTCCTTCGGCTCCCTTCTCGTTCTCTTCAGCTCTCCGCGCGCCACCTGCTTGCTCCAAAGGTGTGCTTCCTGTAGCTCGGGGGGGGGAAAGTCTTCCTTGGTTCTTTCTTCCCTTATGCTTCCCCCTCCGGACATTCTCCCTCTTCCGTTCCTCTGTCGATGCACGTTCCTCCCTGTTTCAGCTTCTTATGATTTTGTAGCTTGCATAGGTTGCGCGCAGCAGCCGCTTTTTCTTTGCGGAAATACGGTGGCTTTGCTGTTCTCTATTCTGTCTATTATGTAACATGGAACTTTGGTGTCTATGGGGTTTTTCGTTCTAGGGTTTTGAAATTATTGTCGTCCAGGATCTTCTTCTTTTTAGTTTGGAAAAAAAAAATGCATTTTTCATTTTCTATTAAGCCGAGTTGAATGGTTCGAATTTATGAATACATGTTTCTTTCCGATGCAGTGATGGAAGCCATGTCTGTTGTGCCTGAGGAAAATTTTGCATCCCACACTGTGGCTGAAGAGCCGGTGATTGAACAGATAGAAGAGCATAGCGAGCCTAGTGAGCAGAATCAGCAGTTACAGGGTCAGGATGCTGAACAAGGGCTAGGGGCTTCCGGTGGTGAAAAGAGGTGGCCTGGATGGCCTGGAGATAGTGTTTTTCGGTTACTAGTTCCTGCTCAAAAGGTAGGTGGGATCATTGGTCGCAAAGGGGAGTGTATTAAAAAGATGTGCGAGGAAACCAAAGCACGTATTAAGGTCCTCGATGGTACTTCAGGTGCACCGGAAAAAACTGTGAGTTGACTGAGTGGTGTTGTGTTATTTGTTTATGATTAGATGATCTGGCAAATGATGTTACCTCTCTAATTTCCAATTTAATCCAAGTGATACATTTGCAGCGTAAGCTCCCCTGTTATGTTGAATTTTGAATGGTAATCTTTAATGACTTGTGCCATCTAAACTTATTTGCTGTGTAGTTTGAAGTCTTCTAATTTGTAGGACATAGCTGGTGGTTTTGTAATTTAAGGATATCCAATTAGTAACTTGGCATTTGGGCTGGACATATCTAAGATAATGTTTGGCATCTAATTCAAACTTTCCCTTGCGTTTCCATTTCCAGTTTCTGAGCACTAGGCTCATGGTTTGCTTAACAATGTGGATTTACTAAGAAAAAATGTTTCTTCTAAGTTAAATGTGAAAGGTTAGGATAAAGAACCTATATGTTTTCTGTACATATATGTTGCTAAATATATCATATTAATGCTGCCTCATAAAAATCACAATAGTGGAATATGACGTCCTTGATAAATAATTATAAACACCAGGAGTGAAAAATTCATAATTTTCAAGTGACCGGGAAAACTTCAAAACTCAAAATGAAAATACCACTCAACCAAGTAACAAAAAAACATTATTATTCAAGCTGCAACGAAGTTTACCCAAATAACCAAGATGAATCTTTGCAGGTTCTTTCTGCAGACCCTTAGTCAACAGTTCAATCATCAAATTGACTTCCAAATAGAAGAACAAAGGTCAGACTGCGGGGTTCAATGTTAAATCTGTACGTTTGCAGCACTTTTGATCTAACTACTTACTGAAATATCCTCATCCATCGACACCAAGAAGCTCCAACTCTTTATGGTAAATTCATAGCTTGAGTAGCTGATTTCTGATGCCTGGAAATCTCCTGAAAGGGAAACTCCCATTGCAAAAATGGATTGAAATGACATCACATGCCACTTAAAATGATGAACCGTCAAAAGCATTTACCTATAACCTTTGAATAAAATTTTCTTTGTTGGTTGCTTGAAATTTATTTAAGAAATCAAAATAAAGAATAGGATTTCCATGAAAGCTACAACAACCTAAAGTCCTAAATTTTGAGTATGAGATACCAAAATAGGATTTAGTAAAAGGCCATGAATTGGAAAGACTCTGTATTTAGAACTTGAACTATACTAATTGTTGGTTATGTGTATTATCAATCAACATGGTTCGGTTTAGGAAATAAGTAAGGAATGCTTTATGTTGAAGAGATTAAAAAAACTCATATTACCTTGGAACTATTTAACGCCTATTAGCTACAGGGTTTGGTTGTGGTTTTAGATGATGAAAAGAAGTGTCAGGAATTTCATTTTTGGAATATGGGATAAAAATGTCATACTTTACAGGACGCATTGTGTTTTGAATATTTCTATATAAAATCCAGAACTCAATGGACTATGATGCTGAACATACCTTTTAAGCTAATTGAAATTTGTTGGATTTCCTACTTTGGTAAGATTCGTATGCCACTTCTATTTGGCCCTTTATTTTTAAGTTTGAATCTGTGATTGAGTATAGTGGTAGTTCAAAATATCTACAGCCATATGTGATAAAGGCAATTGTCATAACTAATATAAAGAGATGTCACCAGCAGTGATTCCCATTGGATATGATTTTTCTAGATATTGAATGATAAAAAGAGATGTCACTGTGACCTAGCCATTGTAGAAGCATTCATCTACCTGCCCTCCTGTTGCTGTCCCAATCTCGTCCACCTTCTCCAGCTGCACTTGTTGGAGTTACTGTGCTTCCATAGTCGATTGTCTGCCTCACAACAACCTCTCTAGCTTTGTACTCACTGCCACAACCACCATGCTTTCCTTGCCCTAAACCTACCACTCTCTAGTGCAGTAGGTGGACAGACATCACCAAATATTTTTCTCTCCACTTGCTGATCCACCTTGTTGCATTGCCTCCTTTGTAAACTATTAGGGTTACAAACGGATGAGTTGTAGACAAATGAGAGAAGGAGAAGAGTGAAAGAAAAAGAAAGAAAAAAGGAAAAGAAAAAAAGAGGTGTGGGGGAGAGTTGGAGAGAGAGAACAAAAAGGCATGTGCAAAAGTTGGAAAAGAGGAGAGAGAGAAGGGGAAGAGTGGTAAAGAAAAGAAATTTAAAAAAGTAGAAAAAAGGTGGAAGTAAAAAAATAAAAAAATAAATTTATGAAGGTAATTCATATATTCTTCATGCAGCCCTTTTCTGGGATTTTTGTGTAGCTCATCTCATGAGTCGTTTGATGTGGTTGACAATGATGGTAATCACTAACCACCATGGTGTAGGAGGCTGCCCCTTGCAACCAAGATTTGGTTGTTTGTGCATTTGGATTGTTCTTTCACATTTTGTTTTCGTGCCTCCAACATGTGAGTTCACTGTCCAGATGGTATGCTGCTGTGCATACTCCACCTACGTTGGTTTTTGTGGTCTGGTCTCATCTGAGATTGGATCTTTGTTGTTTGTCCTCTTGTTAGTGATGGGTAGTTGTCGCCTCCATTCGATTTGAGGCTTTCTCCTTTACATGGTCTTTATGTGTACTTGTTATTTTTATTTTGTGTTGTTGAGTCTATTATGTTACTAAGTTTGTTTGTGGGTTTTTGAGGAAATAATGTATTATGGCTTTTAGGTGTTTATTTGTGGGTTTAGTCCCACATTATTTAAGTTGGAAGAGGAAGAGGAAAAAGGAGAGGCCAAAAAGGCTAGGTTTGTTTTCTCATTTCACTACATATTTATACAACTGGTATAATTGGATCCTTAAATGGATCCTACACAGAAATAACATAACTAAACTTCAACAATTTATGTATTTGTGTTGTCCTTATGTAGCCTCCATAAAAAGAGACTGTTTATGAATGATATATCAACTTCCACTCCTTTCTCTTCTTTCTCAACAGCACTGAATGTAATTTATTTGCTAAGGGTTTACTCCTTTCTCTTCTTTCTCAACAGCACCGAATGTAATTTATTTGCTAAGGGTATATCTCATTCATACCATTTGATGGTGCTCAATGTAAAAAGGAAAACAATCTGTTTTCTTGTATGCCAGTTGAGTTTAAATGGTGGAGCAGTTATCATTTGAGTATTATTTTGCAATGTGATATTATCTTAGATTTTGCACAGGTTATAGAGAGATTGCTATGTAAATCTTTGCAAATTGAAGAAATACAATATCACACTAAATTTTATTTTATTTTTTATAAATCCACCCTATGATATTATTCATCAAGCTAGGGCCGTCTGCAAAAAATAGCAAAGTACAACAAAAGGGAAATACCCCAAAAACAAAAAATTAAAAGAATAAGAAAAAGAAACCAAATATGTCAGCAACCCGAAATCTACAAGCAGCCATCACCACTTACAGCATCACTCCTCATCCAGCAAAATGCTCCTTCATCTGATGGAGGCCTACAATGGATCTGCTAGAATTTGTCAAGCCATTGTAAAACATTCCTTTGTGCTCCAGGCAAACATCTGAAACAAAACCACACAAATAGCCACTTCAAAATTAACTAATTGAATTGCACACACCTGGAAATCTCTAGCTAGGTCCATTACAAACCTAGCTCAAGGTTGCAAATATGGCCACTAACCAGTATCCCAGATACGGCAAGATGGCAAGTTCCATTTATCCGGCACCAACTTCCCTCTGACGTTAGAAGGTAAGTCCGTCAGACTGGAAAACAGCCTCTCAGAAGATCCTTCTGCCACTCCCCATTTTGCCACAGCATCAGCAACTGTATTTGCTTCCCGATAGACATGCTTAATACCAAGAACTTGACTTTTCATCAAACATAAGAAGTACCAAATATTCCTCTCCAGTCCAGCAGGGCAAGCCCCATTAGTCACCAGACTCACAAGCAAAGAAGGGTCAACTTCCACCTCAATATTTGCAGCAGTTTAATTTAGCTCCCTAATATTCCTCAATGCCCAAAACAATGCAACAAATTCAGCAAGGTGGGCGATCTAGGAGATATAATCGCAAACATTCCTTAGGAGAAAAAGTGGGTCTTCCTTGGGGACAATTGTTTTTGAGGATGATACGTATCAAGAAAATATATACAAGCAGATAATTTTGAGATGGAAATAAGGAAGGCCTGTGGGATTTGCTCGAAATATTTTTCTTATTTTAAATCCATATATTTTATGGTGGGCACACAGGCGGTGCCTAGGTTCTACCTGGACACCTAAGCAGTTTTTCAGGTCCAGGCCTTCTGCTGTTTAGAAGGCTAAACCTATAATGCTTATAAAGCATTTTTTAATGTTTTTATTTAACATTTTACGTCATCAATATATTTGGGAATTTATTTCAATTGTCTGGTCATTATAAACATCATATATTTGATGTTTTCTATTATTGAGATAAGTGTGGTTTATATTTCTGATATATTCTTTCTCTTGTTAAGAATTTTGAAAACTTTTGGTTTTTAGGGAGGTAGTTTTGGTAGATCATTGGGAATGGAAGTCTTGACAGGTGTCCCTCTTGCTCTTTGGAACCTTTATCATTAGCAATTTTGTTAGAGATTTTTGGGATGTTGAAAGTGGTTCAATGTTGCATGAGTGATAGAACAAATTTGGAGTTGGTGTCTGTCTTGGTCAAGCTTTAAGGGAACATGGTCATCTTGGACAATGTCAATTGGAGGTGGACAAGGAAGATTTTTAGGTCAAAGTGCACATTGGAAGTGTGACGATAGGTGCTTCGGTTCATTGGACTTGGGTAGAGGTTGTTTGCTTAACGGTGCAACCATTGAAGGCCTTGCTCAAAGGTTAGTGGCAAAAGAGAAGACCTTAAAAAATTCCATGTAAAGGAGCTCAATTCTTGCCAAAAATGTCACAGAAGTTTATGTGCAACAAAGAGAGAATTTTGAGGGAAAAGTTGATTACGGATGAGTCCATTATAGGGAAAGAAGACCATGTTTACCAATTGTCAAGGGAGAAGATTTGGGCTTGGGTTTTAAGATGCCATTTCCAAAACAAATATTGCTCCATGCCTAGAAAATCTATTTGCACTATTGTTAAAGCTGAAAGCCATCCACCCTTTGTTTCTATATAGGGATTGAGCTCTTTCATTGCCCACCCTTTGTATTATATGCATGGCCCCAACAAGGGATCACATTCTTGGCCCCATTATTGGGATTGCAATCATGATTTCCATTACAATTAAGTTGATGTTTGTGAGCCCATTCATGATGTCATGATCATGACCACAATTAGTACTGTGAATTTGTGATCATGATCACAAGTCATTCCTGCTACAATCATGTATGCAATCATCAATGAGGGTGTATGGCAATGGATTGTGTCATCCACAAAGGAGGATGGCTATGACATGATGGTGAAACAATTGAAAACTAAAACTAAAATGTGTAAGATTGTGAAATCAAAACACAAAATTGTAATGCAAACTAAAATGCTTTAAAAATTGTAAAACTAAAGTGGTATTGCATATAAGTTTTGATCTCAAAATAGCATTTTGAGAAGTGTGTCAAACACCTCCCCTCACACCAAAAAAGTGCAGAATAATGTAAAAATTACAAACAAAACATTGGAAACTCCCTGCACCCAAACCTGCATACATACACGTTGTAAAATGTATTGAATGATGTAAAAGTTACAAACTTGGTTGTCTCATGGCATTTACTTGTTTGTCAGGTCACTGTTAAATCTTCCTTAATTTTTTTCATAAGACTCTTTGATTCTACTATTTCCTATAGATCACTATTTTTCTCAAAAATTTGAAATGAAGCCTCAAGTGTGTTAGCACGTGGAGAACTAGGCCTTTTGTATATCTTGAGATTGAGAAAGATGTTGACACCAATCAGATTTGGATAACAATTCTCGAAATGTAATGTTACTCTATCATCTATCAACAATCTATAGGGCAATTTGATATTCTTTCTTCCCACAGTCAAAATTTTCTTTGATTGCATTTTTGACATTAATGAATGTTGTTGCAATAGCAAAATGACCATGACCATCTTGGCTTCTCATCAGATTCTATCAGCCTTAACGAAACAAGGAGTTGAGAAACACGAAAGCAATCCTCTAATCTGATCTTAAAATCTCTAGATATCATTACATTCATACTGTGGGTACCTTGAGTAGTCTTCACCCAACCACACATTAAGAGTTGTTTAAGATTACTGCTTAAAATCATACATACTTTGCAATCCAAGCAATTCTAGTAATTCTATGTCTTAGAAGTTCTTTGCCATTAGACTTCACAATATACGCATTATGGGGGGTATACATGAAGATAGATAAAACTTTTGATATTCCTTCCCTTGGAAATAGCTTTCTTGAATTTTGGAAACTTTCAAAATTGTAATTTCCTTTAGCATTGAATTGATGCAATGTAGCAATGTGCAGTGCATGGTGTCCAAAATATTTTCACTCTTCTCCATCAACCTTTTCCTACAAGGACATAATCTGCTACAATGTTCAGCTTGTATCACAAGTTCAACTGCCACACTGTTTGATTGCATCCTCAAGAATATCCAACAAGTATCGTATAGTCTTTTCCTATCCTGAAGCATCAATGAAGTACAAATAGATGGTGCACTGAATAATTTACCAAGAAACTTATCAAACTCATTGTTAATTAGTCTCATTGCTCATGAGATTAACACCATTTTTATTCCAACGCACTTCAGACTCTTTCCTTATACGACTCACAATCTCCAATTATTTGTCTTGCGTTGGTGTCTCACTTTATAAAGTGAAAGCTGGCAAGGTACAAAAGTTGTCAAGAATAGAGACCACCTTCCACTGGAGGTAGATTCAGGTCTTGCCTATTTCTTAGCAAAAAATCTAGATATTTTCGCTTGGACTGTGGTAGACATGGTGAATGTGGATCCTAATGTTGTCACCCATCTACTCATTGTTGCTCTACCCTGTTAGCTGTGCAAAAGGCTGCAATCTGATCTGAAAAAAAAGTCATCAATAATAAAGTTGACCAACATTTGGTCGTTTTGTTTATAGTGGAGGTGACCTATATCCTATTAAATATTATCTTATGGTGTTACATAACACTTCTATGGGTAATTTACTATGTTAAAAGGCAAGCCACATTCAATTAGAAAATCAAGAAAGAAGTCACTCACATGTCCTTTCTGTTTCTTGGAATGATCTTCTACAACAGTTTGACGACCACTTTTTCATTGCCTACACAGCATATCAGAGGAATCTCATCTTACTCTTTGTTTAATGCTGCTCCTTGATGTTAATGATATTCACTTTACCATCTCTTAAAAATACACATCTATGAGGTTTAGTTTCTTTCCCAATGAAGTTGCTTCATCTTTTGTGGTTCCTTGAAGATTTATTTTTTCCCTTCACATGTGTGGTAAAATGAATAAGCATTGTGTTGCTTCCACCAACTTCATCCACTTGATTTTTAAATGTCTAAGTTTTTGGTCTTTCTCAGTGTTAAGCCATTTTCAGATAACAAGTTCAAATAAGCATTTTCATACTTTTGGATGTTATCATTTACCTCTAAAGAATGTAAATAAACACATGGTATGTGTTATTCACTCTTGCCCTTGTTTAAATCTAGCTAGTGTAATACTTATGGAGTCATGGCTTGTTTCCCCAATATTTCTTGCTTGAAAAACATTAAATATGTGCCAAGTTATAGGTTTCAATGGGTCAGGCTTGCATTGCTCATGTTAGGCCAAATCATGCCAAGCAGCCTTAGGAGCAACCTAGGCACGATTCATTGGCATAAGCCTTTTTAGACTGTGTAAGTCAACTACATGGTTTGATCATGTTGGGTTGAGGTGGGAGTTGGCAGAGTGGTACTGTGAGAGTTGAGATGCATGTTAGCATCAACGTGCTAGCAAGTGGTGTTGAATGGCATGCACATGGGACAAGTTGTGATTCTTGCAAATGTTGAAGGGTGAGCGATAGAGGTAAAGTTGGGAATTGGGGATGTGGGTGGTGTGAATGGCACGGGTGCGGCATCAAGTGCATGGGGTGAACTGTGAGTTGTGAGCAATGGAGGTAGAGTAGGGAGTCGAGAGCATGGGTGGTGTGAATGATTTGGGCGGGTTGTGGCTTGTAGGGGTGCACGAATGAGGGGCACCTGTTTGCCATCACCTGATTGCCCCAACACCCATTAAATCCTAGGCATGTTCATCTCCTTGCAGTTGCTTTGATGCTCGTGCCCTCATAGCCCCATACAACCTTCATTGATTCACCACTCATCTGACGCTCAATCCAAACGTGCAAACCTTAACCACTCGCCTAATGCTCAAATGTGCTTGTTTTGCTGCTTGTGCCGTTGCATCCCTTATCGACTTGCCTGCAGTGTGACGCGCCCGTTGTTGCCCCACCTATTTTAGTGTTGCTACCCACTTTGCCTGTTTGCCACTTTCCCAACCACCTTGACACCTGGTTAAACCATAGGCCTGCTCACCCCGTCCTTGTCACTTCATCACTTCATTTATCACATGGGTGGATAATTTTGACAATGGAGTTGCATTCAATTGGTTACTTGGACACTATTGGTTGTTTTACATAACATTTCCTTTTTGTTTCTATATTATTTGTAAGACTGTGATGTGACGTGAAAGTGATTACTCAAGCAGACATTATTAATAGCCGATCTTTGTAGATGCTTAATGTTCAATTTATTTCATCCTTATGTATGAATCTCTCACACATGATTTCAATGGAAGTACAGTAATTTTTAGGTGCCGTGTAGAACATGCCTTGTAAAGATTAGTGGAATTCAAGCTCCATCGACTCTGTGTTGTGTTTTGTAGCATTCCATCTCATTGACGGCTACATGTTCGTTTTAATTTTTATTCTCACAGGTAATCATTTCTGCAAAAGAGGAGCAAGATTTGCCCATCTCTCCTGCCATGGAAGGTTTACTGCGTGTTCACAAACACAGTATTGATGGATTAGGGGAAGAGCTTGCTAATGCTCTCACTAATGCTGGTAATGTGCGAACACGGCTTCTAGTGGCAGCATCACAAGCTGGAAGTCTAATTGGAAAGCAGGGAGCAACCATCAAATCAATCCAAGAAGCTTCTGGCTGTGGCGTTCGTATTATTGGTATGAGTTCTAATGCTTAATCTTTTCTTTTATACTGGATAGGCTGTGGGCAATTGATTTAATTACTATAAGTGAAATCGTAGTGTCACTGTTTTTGTTTGATCATATAAAAGATGCTGCTTCACGTCACTAATGTATGATAAAAAGAAACACATTTAAGTTTCGTTACTGAGAATTATTCAGTGAAAATGAACGTATTGTTAGCAAAGATCTCAATGTCACATCCGTGATACTAATTCATGCTGAAGTGGGAGACACATGATAAGCTAGTTAATGCATCTACCTTATGGTATTTCATTTTCTGCTGATTGCTTTACTGCATTCATCACAAAGAAAACATATCTGATTGGCTGTTCATGAAGGTAGCAATGTTGGCAAAACATACACCAAATTGCCTGATGCATGGTTCTAAGCCCAACTGAAGCAAGGAGATTAATCATAAAAACAAAAATGTATTATTTATGTTTGTCCCATCATTGAATCACTGTCACCTTATATGATCCAATAACTAGTAACAATCAATGGCAACTTGTCTGGGTTGTGCCGTTTTGGACATGGCCTTACCATATTAAATATCATTTTACGTACACACAGATGCTAGTTCCTGGAATCTTGGAGGTTTGGCTATAGAAACCATCTAGAATTGTACATTTCAGCTGGCTAAATGACTGTGTTAACCTTGTATCAGATGGTATCTGGAGGGGCATTGTTGTATTAGTTCCATTCTTGATTTCTTAGTTAGTTGAGAAATGTTTTTAGGCTTTATTGACATAATTCATGTGCGGCAACTTCAAGTTGGATAATTATATTTTTCAGTGACGTTTAAATGTTTCATTTTTGACAGCCTGTCCTTGGATTTCATTAGCCGTGCTATTTAAATGTTTGGTACCTGAAGTTGGATCATGTATAAAATGAGCTTTTATTCTGTGCATCTTACCGAGGTTTGGAACCGGAGGCTGTTTCATTGACCTTGCCATCTAATTGTTTAACATATCTGCAGAAGATTTGCCTGTGGTTGCTTTGCATGACGATAGGGTTGTTGAGATTCAAGGAGAACCTACAGGAGTCCATAAAGCAGTGGAACTGATAGCAGGACAATTAAGGAAATTTTTGGTTGATCGCAGTGTGCTTCCTCTTTTTGAGACATCTGTGAGTATTTAGTCATCTTAATCGTAGAAATACCGTACTTTATGGAGTTTGTGATTATCATATAATACGTTGTGTAGTTGTCTGTGCGAAATGCCCATATAGAGCACAACATCCCACCACCTCAATCTTGGGGCCATCCTCAAGGACTACCTCCACATTCCGGTGGTGTTGGCTTTGGTAGTCACCCTCAATTCTTGCCCGCACGCCCTCCACCCGATAACTATTATCCAACACAGGAACTTACACCAATTGAAAAGCAGCCCCACCATGGTGTATCCGCATATGGTAGAGAGCCTCCTCATGTTGGGGGACCCGCAACAGCTAACCAATCGCAGGCAGTCATCTCCCAGGTAAAATCAACAACTCCCACTGGTATCAGATGAGTCGAGAGACGTTTCTCAAAAGCTGACGCACCTGGTTTGTTTGCAGGTTACGCAACACATGCAAATTCCACTTTCATATGCAGACGCTGTAATTGGAACAGCAGGTGCAAGCATTAGCTATATTCGCCGTGCAAGTGGGGCGACTATAACCATTCAAGAATCTAGAAGTGTACCAGGTGAGATGACAGTCGAGGTAAATGGAAGTGCAACTCAGGTTCAAACTGCTCAGCAGTTGATTCAGGCAAGTTACGTCATCTTAACTTCTTGAAAGATGATTTCTAATGCTTTGAAATGATGGGCATTATATTTTACTGTTTTACTTTGCTCTCTCTCTCTATTGTGTTCTCTATTGCTCTAATCTTCTCTTCGTTTCTGGGTCAACCTTTATTTACCATTTTTACCGTCATATCATATCGGATTTTGCAGAACTTCATGGCTGAAGCAACGGCAGCTCCACAGAACGCGGCACCTCCTGCTGATCAAGGCTATGGTTCCTATCAAAGCCAGGGATCTAACTTGTACACCTCCACTCCGGGCAATGCTGGTCCTACGGGGCATTCTTCCGCTGGTTACGGATATGGTTCTGGCTACGGGACCAACTATGGGTATTAATGGCGATTAGAGTTGGGGACAATGCTTTCTGTAGAAGCTATATTTTTAAGACAATCGTTAGAAAGACCTGACGGTAACCGGTGTTGAATGCAGGTGTTCGTTCTGGATATTCCCATGTTTGCTTTATTATCGTGTATAATATACGACTATTCTTGTCTTTGTTTGTTATGGAACCTCATTTCGTGAATCTTGGCATCTGAATTTGGATTTTCTTCGTATCTGATTTATCTAGTCTTCTTTGAATGAGCGGTATTAGATCAAGATTACTTATTAGTGGACGCCTTTTCCGATAACACGGATTATTACATGTATTGTCGAATTACTTTGCCGATGATATTTGGGCTCTTGACTAAATTCATAATGTGGGCATTTCAATAGATTAGTGCAATTTACGTACCACTGTATGCTCCTTTCTCTAATCTTTTCTGACATTCACAATATTAGGGAAAGTTATAAATGTAACAACTTTTAATCTATTGAATTACTTTGCATTTCTGCTTTCATATGTAATTAAGGGTTTGTTTATATACATCGGAAATTTGAAAAAGGAAATGTTATGAAAAGGAAAAGAAAAATTGAAAAATAGAAAAATTTTAAAGATTATTTGTGTATATTGTAAAAATTTTAAAAAATTAGTTTTAAATATATATATATATATTATAATGTGTTGTAATAAAAGTTTTGTTAACCGTAAGAATTAAAAATAATGGAAAAAATTCATACAAATAAAATTTTAAAATTTTCTTGCTGAAATATACTAAAGTTTATTGCAAGTGAAATTCTAGGTGGATTTATTGATTATTAATATGGCAGAAGGTGTAGGCTAATAGATGAATTGTTTTATGGTTCCATCTAATTTTTACATCTACATGTTCAACACAAACCTTTAATTACAAAGAATTAGGCATTACTGAGATTAATAATATTTAATGTTGTTCATAATATTATCATATGAATATCTTTAATAATCATTACATATCAGTTTATTGTTTTTTCACATTAATTATATATTTTATATATATATATAAATTATTAACCTATACCTACTACATAGGTTTTTTTGTGTGTCATATCTTATTGGTTGAAGGTAAGATTTAAATCAATAATCATTTAAATAACGTAAACTCTTTGTAAAACTCAAATAAATAAATGTATCACCATGTTTATGCTGTATTTGTTAATAAGGTGAGGTTAAGTTTTTATTATACAGTGTTAGTTATACATAATAATTATAGTAAAATAGGATAAATGTAGTACTTTCTTTTAATATAGTGGTTAATGTGAAATATCAAAAATATCATTCCCACATTTCCTTCCAAAATAGTCATGTGTACCTTCACCTTTGCAGAAAATCCTTAAAAATTGACAACGTAACTATTCCATTTGTTGCTTATGTATGTTACACAAATTTTTACGTATATATCTTCTCGATCTACCATGTTCTTATTGGTTACATTTTCCTTCTGTCATATCTCACTCGATTGCATCTTAAAGAGTGACTTGCACAGTCTCTTTTATTTCTAGACAAAAAAAAGTCATACTTTCCAATCATGATAAGTTTAACTAAATCTTTTAAATTTTATAATAAATTCAATTTAAATCTTTATGATAAGTTTAAATTCAGTCTTAATTTAAATCTATTAAACTTTATAATAAGCTTGACACAAATATTCCAGACACTAAGGTAAATTTAAGTCAAATCTATTGAATATACATTAAATAAAGATAAAATTAAAAATTCATGGTATAAAAATTTACGACAAATTTTTTACTTCAAAAATCATACGAAAAAACTAACCACACTACCACGCAATCGTGGCCATGATAAATTCCTGACGATATATATACTCTTGCAATATGGGGTCCTGGCGCCGTATATAAAATCTTTAGCCAAACCCTAGTTTCAGCAGCGGCGGCCGCGTCTTCCGGTGAGTTCCTTCCCAATTCTATTCCTTGCGTTGGATTCTCTTTCATTCGTGATACATTTCTATTGTTCCTTGGTCGGCGCGTTGTGTTCATTCTTCTTTCCGCTGGTGAATAAATCGATTTACCATTGCAAAAGGCCGGTTCTAATCCGCTGTTGTCGAGAAGTGAACGCTTAACCGAAACAGGAGACAAAAACCCTAGCCCCTTTGATATAAGTAAAGCAGCCGCACATTGCATCTCCCAGACGGCGCAACCTGGACTCCACTCCTTCCCGAACGAGCTGACGGTCTCCAACCTGCCGCCTTGTTCATCCACTTCACGTTTCCTCCAAAACACTCGTTCCGCTGTTTTTGTCGTTGATGTTTACTTCCTTTGCGTTCTTTCATTCCATCGTAGATGTCGACTTCTGTAACTAGGGATTTTCGTAGACCATAGAGATCGATAATTCACTTGGCCTTTGTATTTGATATGGTGGAATGGCATGATTAGAGATTTTCCTTAGCATGCTCTATGTATGATCAAAATTAAGTGTTATGATCAAAATTTTCATTCAATTATGTTTGTAATACGGCTAAGTTGAAACTCGGATTTGCCGGAAAAACATCTCAAACATTTTGTTTTTAGCTTATTGATCTTAGATCGATATCCAAAGGCTTAATTTTTAAGTTACTTTAAGTATTTAACGTTCAACTGCTTATTCATATATTTTGTTAATATTGCTTTCTCGCAGTCTGTGCTTCATATTTATTGATTTCTATGTAATTTTCTTTTTACTAATCGTTGCTTTTCCTTTCAGTAATTTTCAACGGTTGGTGCAGCATCAATGGCTCCAGCAAACAAAGGTTCATACCACGAAGTTTTTATCTTGTTACATGTGCTTTCTGTGACACACTTCAACATTGAATCTTCCTTTTTTGTCGAATACTCTTGATGCTCTAATTTGCTACTTTCTATTTGTATAATCATATGGTTTTTGTCTCGTGATATTTTTGTGTACTTATTTGAACTTGAGATCCGTCTATACTTCTTGTCTCCTGATTGTCATGGAAAATGTGATTTCCGTAAAAGAGTGACTGATGGATGCATATAACAATGTGTTTTATGGATAAATTAATGAAGCAACCGAGAACTATGGTGCTCTGATTACATACTTATTTACTTCGTTCTGATGAACCTGATTTTAGTACTGTGATGCTGCTCGCTTGCTCAATACATCACATATATGGACACCTCTCAAATCTTTCACAACTGAAAACACATGCACATCAACAAGCATTCAATGTTTGCATTGACAACGTTTACTTTGACTATTATGCTGATAAAGTTTCGCTTAATTTTTTCTCCTGGCATCACTCTCTTAAAAGGTATAATATATATGACCAGCATTGAATCCTTTGTTACAGAAAGCTTCTGTTATTGGGCATCCAAAGTAATTTCTGTAGTGTCCCGCTTTAGATGCTTTTTGTTTAATGGTATTTCAGTGATATCGAGATATGCCCGTCTGTGTTACGGTTTGTCCATGACATTATTTCGTGTAAAGTTTCTACATTGGAATAATTGTTTCACAAGCTCTATTTATTCCGTGTAAAGTTTTTTGCCTCAACTGATAATCTCTACAATGGTTCAGGTGCTGCTAGGAATGCTGATCCAAAGACACAAGCTGCAAAAGTTGCCAAGACACTAAAAGCTGGCACCTCTACCAAGAAGCATAAGAAGGTTAGGACATCTGTAACCTTCCATAGGCCAAAGACATTGAAAACTCCAAGAAACCCCAAGTATCCACGTATCAGCGCTCCTGGAAGGAACAAGTTGGACCACTTTCAGATTCTTAAGTACCCTCTGACAACTGAATCTGCAATGAAGAAGATTGAAGATAATAACACGTTAGTCTTCATTGTTGACATTCGTGCCGACAAGAAGAAAATCAAGGCTGCTGTCAGGAAGATGTATGATATACAGACCAAGAAGGTGAACACACTGATAAGGTATAATTCCCGTTGCATTCCATCTTTAGATTGCGTTTCATTATCTCTGACATGTATTTTTAAGTACAAGCCCTCATCTTTAATCGAATTTTTTCTGTGGATTTAGACCTGATGGGACTAAAAAGGCGTACGTGAGGTTGACTCCTGATTATGATGCTCTTGATGTAGCAAACAAGATTGGCATAATATAAGGGTACTCATGTCGAAAAGCTTCTTTCATAGTTTCTAGGGGTTGTCTAGTCTTCCTATGAACTAAATTTTACAATTTTAAGTTAAAATTAATTTCTGTTGGGATTTCTATGTATCTTCTGTTCACAGGTTATTATCGAACCATTGATTTAGACTTAATTCTGGATGGATTGCCTTCATGCCTATGTGTTCTGTATTAATGTTTGCATCTTGAACATATTGCAAAATTTTGTTGGGACTGTTGGGATGGTGATTGTACGCCAAGCCCTACATTGTAGTGGACGGTGACTGTTGGCCAGCATTGCAGCGTCTTGTTGTTAACAGAACTTTGTACATTCCTACTGGAAATGTTTTTTAAAAATTTATACCTCAAATTAATTCTAAAAGTTTTGAATTCAAGATAATAAGTTTTAACAAGATCTGCAACTGTTAAGATAATATTTTAGTGACATTCTTTCTGATCTGAAATTTGTTGTAGCTATGAAATGTGAACATGAAAGGTAATTCCTTAACCATTGGATAAGTTGTGGTTTGCAATTTTGAGGAGAAATTTTGTGAAGTTATAATTGTGCTTATAATGAAAATGTTGAAATTTTGCTTTGTTGTATAAATATCGTTTGCAATTTTTTCCTGATTGTGGTTTGATTTTATTGTTTGATATTATGTTAAGAGAGAAACTTGTAAATCAAATTGCTTAAAATGAAATTTAATTATTTATGTTTTTAGAATAATTATATAATTAATATTATTTAAAATTTATAAGATTTTCTCAGATCAGGTTTGGTAGCTCGTTTTGTTCTAGGCGTATCTATGGTGCTGTTTTTTTGTTTTATGTTGTGGCTTTTTAAGTAGAATTCGTTTGTGTGGATTATTTTATAAATTGGTATTGCTTTATAGAGGTAATATATTAAAAATTGTTTTTGTCATGTCATTTATATAAATTACAATGAAATATCATATCTACAATTCAGTATTTAAAAAATTTAAATTTAGCTTAGGACAATCTTGTACGCTAAACATGGGTTGTGTCGTGCTAGATTTTTTTGTTCTTTCGATTGCAGTCCGGGTATGACCTATATAACATGGTTCATGTAGGTTTTTGTCGAGTTGAACTAGGTTGAGTATGACCTATACAATTAAATCTTATACAATTAGTTGAATCATGTTGTGTTGACTACATAATTGATATGTTTAAGTACGATCAAATTGTATATTTATTTTCAATAATATTTGTTATTTCATTTTAAAATTTTTCATTTTATAATTACAATTTGGCAAACTAGCGTCAATATTGAAAAAAAGAGAGTAGGTAAATAAAAATTTACTTTACCATAAACATTTTACAAAAAAAGTACTATTTACATCAGCACGACTACTAAACACATATGAGCATCAATCCTTGATCCGATTGTCGCAGATTCTTTAATTTTTTGTTAAATAATAACTTTTGAGTTTGAAATTAAAATAATCTTGAAAATAAAGATTTTAAATAATTATACAGATTAATATAATAAATAATATATACTAAGTAAAATTCACAGATTATAAAATTAATTTATAATAAATAAATACTATATACTAAGTAATCATATAATTTGCTTTAAATTTTAAATTTTAAATATTGAAATGTTTTTCTACGATGAAGATGTTGAGGTTATATTAAAGAAGTTCGATTGTGAATTTACAAGAAACTTAAATAATATTCTTTTAAGCGTAAAATTTTAAAGTCCCAAAAATATCTGTAACCATTAAATCATTATTTTAATAATAACTAAAGATGTTACAGAGGAAAAACTTCAAAAACAAATTCACACCATAAAAAAAAAACTTTTTTACAAAAGAAAAATAAAGTAATTAATAACCTGCAAAAAAAGAAGAAGCAATTAATCATTGCAAAAGACCGGTTCCCAACTGTGCTTTTAGCGGGAAGAGTACGCGCCCGACCGAAACAGGCGGGCAACAACCCTAGCCGCTTTGCTATAAATAAAGCAGCCGACCATGCCATTGGCAAGACGGCGCAAGTCGGACTCGACATCCTTCCCCATCCAGCTCTCCTTCCCCTCTTCCGATGCTCTCAAGAGATGTTTCGTTGTATTTCGTCGGCCGATGACGATTGATCTCTACGGATCTTAGCGGATTTCTGTGAGGCGTCCTCGCCGACGATCTGTTTGTTACACACGCTGAGGCCGGTTCCAGTTTTGTTTGTTTTTCTCGATTGATTCTTTGATGCTTGATGCCTAGGTAGGTTATCGTTTTTACCGATATGAAACGTGTTTGTCGTTGATAGTTTTTGTCGGGGGATTTGTTGCTATGATGAGGTTTAACAAAGGGTTTTGGCAGTGGTAGAGAGCCTTCTCTTACCGTGAGCCTTCTTTCCCTTAGAAAACGACTTCTTCCTTCCACTGAGCTCATCTCTCCGTGTTTTCTATTGCTCCTTTTTCCATTTTCCTTGAATTTTTTCATTCTGCGTGGATACTGTAATTGCGAATTTGCTTTACGCTTGGTTTTATTGAAGAATTATTGCTTTGTGTCGCCATTTTGAGAATTTTTTCCTCGAAAATATAGTTCGATAGATACCTTTTGGTTCCATATAGTATCATATTCGAAAGTTTTATCTTAATTTTAAGAATGTCGGTTTAGGGAAAGAGGTTTTATCATTTTCAAGTAACGACGTTTTCTTTTTAAACAGTGAAGTAGCCACGTTTTGACTTAGCCGTACGTGCATGGTTTTAATAATCAATTGCCCAAAACGATTCTGTTCGTTTTGACTTACGGCCAAAAATATAACCAAATTGTAATGTTAATGTTTTTGTGGTTCTTAGGACGAACATTTTAGATGTATAAAAGGTCAGTCTGAGCAGAGTGCATGGCAATAGAAAATTTATTGAAATGATTGGCGAAGAAAAAGAACAGGATTGGTTTTCACTTGTATATGTTTCGTTTTTTGTGTGTAGTGGAACTGAAAAAATTAATTTGCATTTATGAATATGTATAGTTTTTTGATATCTCACAAATGTTAATGAGCATGATAAGTGGCGGGGGATGAAAGAATGGATGGTGTTTGTACATTTTTATCGTTTCTTATCTGAAGTTCATAATCGTTGCTTTTATAACTGGGGATTTTAGGTGAATTGTTAATGGTAATTTTCAATCTATTATAAATGTTCTCAACATTATATTATAAAAATTTACAGAAAAGAAATAATGCATTAATTTGAAAACATGTTTTTCTGTTGCTGGTCGTTCATTTGAATTGGTGAGCATTGGTGAAAATATGTTTTTCTGTTGCTTGTAATACTATTCCTTTATATGATAAGAGTAATCTCAAAGTAGCGCAGTGAAACAAATAGTCAGATAATGTCTTGTTAATCCTAGTCGAAGTTATTTCATTTCGGAAAAAATGCAACATTTAGTTCTGCAGCGACGTATTTCTAGTGTTCGCATGTCATCTCAATCAATGAAAATGCGTTCCAGATTTTTGTGTTATTTCATTTATTGCATGTGTTTGGCTTTAGGCAAATATGTCATTATTTTCGTATTTTATGCGATCTGTTTTCAATTATGCATGATATTTTGGCAATGTAGGCGTAAGTTATGCTTTATGATGTGGACGACCTGTGTGGACTTTTTGGCGCATGGGTTGGGTCATATTTATTGAACTCATGGCCTTCTTACTGAATGACTGGAAAATGAATTGGAGAACTCAAGCCGGGGATCAGTTGAATAAAGTTGTACCGCATGCATTGCAAGCCGGGCATCAGCGGATGGACCCTTGTGTGTCGTGTTGACGGTCTTGAATATATCTGGCAAGTTATGAACGGATTTTTCGTGGTATCTAGTGTAATCGTTATTTTTGTCGGTTAGCGTAGTTTTTTCATTTCGTATTTTTAGAACTTTGACTTATGTTTTTAATTTCTGCGTTCATTGTTACTTTGGAAAATGTCTTAGAAATGGTAACCAGCTTCGCTGTGAGTGGTTCACATGCTCAAGGAACTGAGGTGGCACTAATTTCTCGATCCATGCGTCATGGTACCAAGCAGTAAACATTTTATGATAAACAAATTTCATGCAAATCTCCGCTGAATACCTCGTCATTTTAATTATTCAAATAATAATGCCCTTGTCATTCTGTAGAAATCGAGTGTAACCTGCCTTGCCTTGTTTGTCTTGTGTTTATTTCAAACAACTGCTCGTACGTTCGCTTTTGCACGGTTGTCCTCTTCGCAGATTTTTAGATTTGAGCCATTATTTCTCTGCCCTATATTAGGTACAATAGGTTTACCGTCTTGGTTCACATGATATCAACGTTGTAGGTTAATAGGCATTTTTTTATAATAAACGATTAGGTCTTTCTAGGCAATTCTTTCTGAATGTTTTGGCAGGCTTTGGGAGCTAAGCCATATGTTAGTGTGCTGACACTATCTTGTAAATTTGGGAACACATTCACGTGAGAGGAATTCTTTGTTTCAATTATTTTCAATTTTATTTACTTTACAGTGTACAATGGGTACTATTATGATTTTATTTGAAAATAAAATACTGTATATAATATTTATTTTAATGAGTAATGTAATAATAAAAATTTATTCTAATTGTCCAAGAGAGAAAAATTTTCTCTAATTAAGTTAAAAAGTTTAAATTTCTAAACACAATTTATTGTAGCTTCCTATTATTTTTACTCTATTCAAATATTGTTGCATAAGAGGTGAAAGCCTTAGATTTTGTGAAATTGCTCTTTTTCTTTGAATTGCATTTTTTAACGATTATCAAAATTTTAATTTCTTTTTTTGATCAATTTATAATTTTCCTGCATAATTCAAGTTCAATCATATAAATAATTATGCGTAATCTTGAAATAAATATTGACGTAATGTTTAACTTGTAAATTTCATCATTTAAGTACTTAATGTAAGATGTAATTCTTTAATTACATTCTTTTTAAAAAAAAAATCTTTCTTTTAATTTCCTTAATCACATAATTGGTAATCATAAAATCTCCAATTTTACTTAATTATAACATTTAATTTCATATAGATATGATATTTCATAATAAAATAATAGTAGTTATACATGACTTATAATGTGCTATACAACTAATTAAAAGTAACTACATTTTTAAAATAATAAACAAACCTAACTCTTAATTAATTAATAACTACATTTTTAAAATATTTATAAAACTACATTTTTAAAGTATTTCCGTTGGTTACCTTCTGTTGGTAAATATAGCCAATGGTTCTTCAACTTCAAAGGTATACTTTATGAATCACTTCATCAATTTATAAAATATTTATAAAACTACATTTTTAAAGTATTTCCGTTGGTTACCTTCTGTTGGTAAATATAGCCAATGGTTCTTCAACTTCAAAGGTATACTTTATGAATCACTTCATCAATTTATAAAATATTTATAAAACTACATTTTTAAAGTATTTCCGTTGGTTACCTTCTGTTGGTAAATATAGCCAATGGTTCTTCAACTTCAAAGGTATACTTTATGAATCACTTCATCAATTTATAAAATATTTATAAAACTACATTTTTAAAGTATTTCCGTTGGTTACCTTCTGTTGGTAAATATAGCCAATGGTTCTTCAACTTCAAAGGTATACTTTATGAATCACTTCATCAATTTATAAAATATTTATAAAACTACATTTTTAAAGTATTTCCGTTGGTTACCTTCTGTTGGTAAATATAGCCAATGGTTCTTCAACTTCAAAGGTATACTTTATGAATCACTTCATCAATTTATAAAATATTT
>JAMKPZ010005281.1:0-13453 GCA_024699675.1 Amphibolis antarctica | reverse complement strand
TTTATTGATATTAATTCATGTGTTTTAATGAGTTTTATTTGCATTCTGCATTGAATTATGATGATTATAAGGTTAACTATACTTTTGAGTAGTATGCATGATTATTCACTTTAATGACGCATGAATTATGTTTTGAGTCGTTAATTATGTTTATGTTTATTACCTATTGAGAAAGGAATGAATGATTGACATTTGACTCTTTAGGTTGCTAATAGAACAATTAATATATAGAGAAAAACTCATGATTTATGCTTAAATGCATGCCCGAGGGTTAAGCAGTTTACCCACGGACTTATTTGTGGGTTACCCTGTTTACCCTCGGACCATTCTACGAGCATTAAGGGTTTACCCATGAACTTACGTGAGGGTAAACTGGTTTACGCTTGGACCTGTACCTTGTTTGTTCTGTGCAACGAATTTCATTGATATTAAAGTAATTACAATTACAGTTAAGATCTAAATATTATGAATTATTTCTCCTGTGATATGATGCATTTTATGAAAGGTATTTCTTAAGTATTTGCAGGGAAATTCAATAAGTAACTGCAGGAATTGCATAATAGAGTGGAATTAAATATTAATTCAGTTGCAGCTCCACCATGAAGAACGTGGATGGACAAGCTGAAGTAGTGGATTGCATGGGTGGATCTCACATGTTCGGACGTGCACCACGCCCTTGTTAACTGCCAGCTCGTGAACTGCCAATCCTCCCATCTATAAAATAGTCCCGTAGCCTTGAAACTAAACGCCCCCCCCCCTCTCTTCTTCCTTCATCCACCATTTATAGAGCATTTTCCATCTTCTTCATCTTCCAACCTCCACCCACTCATCTCTTCCAAGAGGAGATTGATGACCTCCTCTTCTCCAACCATTCACGTAGTTTATTTGCTGTTCTTTTCTCTACCTGAGCGTATCCTTGAAGGAGAGACTCTTGACGCCGACTGCTTCCTCCTCTGTTCCTTGGTGTAATTGCGGATTGACACCCCAAAATCTCACTACAAGGTCGAAAGGAAGGCCTACCAGATTGACGACCTGGTGCACTAGAAGTAAAGACAAAGAGAAGTTCCCAGCCTAAGCAAGTTTCGGAGGGAGGAATTACAGTGAAGCATTAGGTGTTCTTTCCATTTTTATTTTCTTTATTTTATTTTACATTTTTACAACTATATTCAAATCTACAATCACACACTCTATCAACCTAATTACAGTAATTAGAATATGTTTTTATATCTGCTGTAATGTTAAATGTTGCATTCTTACTTTTACAAGTTGTTTGTATTGTACTGTGTTTCTTGCATTGTATCATGTGTTGTGTTTTGAAATATATAAAAAGACTAAAAATATAATCATTCAACTATTAGAAGTTTCAACCAATTTGAATCGTGCTATTTTTACATTTGAAACTCACAATTATTGCACTACCCACGTGTAAGTTCGAGGGTAGAGACGTTTACCCACGAGCTACCTTGAGGGTTAAGTACTTCTTATATGCAAAACGTTAAATTTTATGCAAACTGAAGTGTATACTGTCAAAGCTTAAGAAGAATTAAATATTTAGAAGTAAAATCCTTTGGAAAGTGTAACACAATTGGTATTTAAAGACCATCCTAGTGGTTAATTGGAACAAGGCAACCGTGACATTGCTTATAAGATATTTAATCAATTGTTTCACTTAATTGAAACCACCAATTCAACTAAACATGAAGCAAAAACTAATCTCTGTGGACAAACTCGTACTTGCACACTAATTACATATGAACCCGTGTACTTGCAGTGAATTAAAATTATTTCGCACACAATTTATATAGGAAAAGAATTACAAGTGTCAGTGTTGAGGTAACAATGGGCATCAACCTCAAGAGGACAGAGAAGAAGAAGAAGAAGAAGAAGAATAAATAGAAGAAGAAGAGGAAGAAGAACAACAACAACAACAACAACCACAACAAGAACAAGAACAAGAACAACAACAATAGGAGGAAGGTGTTTTAACAGCCAGACAGGAGGAAGAAAAGTCAGGAGACAGTGATGATGATCTCACCCTATGTGAATATCTTCATCAACACAAGAAGGCACTTCCTCCTTCCCTAGAAAAATCAATCCCTAAGGGAGCTCCTCCTATTGAAGAGATTGAGATTCAAACGGAATTTCAAGTAAACTTAGGTTTTTAGTTTGACTTTAATCTCCACTTTAAGTAATTGAAATGTTCTTGTCTCAATTGTGTTTAATTTTTAATTTTAGGAGGAAAGACTTACTATTGGAGCAATTGTTCCATTTATGAACCTCCAGGATATTGAAGGGGTGGACTAGACCATTCGTGAAGCAATACATTTTGCTTCAGAAGAGGGTCAGGTACATTTTAAATTAACTTCCCTTTCAATTTCTTTTGTTTTTGTTTTTTTTTATAAGTCCCTTTTTTTTATAGTTTTAACTCTTTTTTTTTATGTGTGTTTGTATATTATAGTATGCCCCAATAGAGGAGATTATCTCCTCTGAGGAAGAAGAACAAGAAGGAGGGACTACTGACAGTCCTCCTAGTCCTTGCTCGACTGAAGGAAATCTAGGGCAGACAAAATTTACTGTCGAGCAACCTTCTGAAGCCAGTGGAGTGGATAATAGAGCCATAGTGGTTTACTCTCCACCTATTGAACCAAGCGCAGTAGCTACAGAACCTTCAGCACCATCCTCTACAACATATATAGAGCTAGCCCAGTAGATAGAAACAAATTCAATGACTTTCAGAAATGCTAAGGCTTAGGATCAATTTCAGCATATAAAAGATTTTGATATCCTGTTCAGTAGGCCAGTGGACTTTGATTTCATGGATGAAATCAAGGAGTTGTTGGAGTTTCAAGGACTGCTGAAGGTCATACCAAGGTTAGGTAATAATCTCAAAGTAGAAAATTTAGTACTGGCCTTTTATTCTAATTTGCATGAAGAGGATGGAGTGTATGTGAGTAATGTAATAGAGGTAAACATATATTTGACACCTGAATTAGTGTATGAGAGCATAGGATTAAGGAATGAGGGTGTAGAGATCCTAGAATCCTCTACAATGACTAAATGGTCAGAACAGGACATGAAGGATTGTATGGCCATAAACCCTTGGATAAATTTGTTTAATAGGCTAAAGTACATGATAGGAAAAGCTCATATGGTTGCACTGATATTAATTAGAACAATTTACCAAGGATTTGGACATGATGTAGAACTGTCCATCTTTGTGAAGATAGCAACCTATGTAGTTTTAAATAAAATTCAAGTGAACTAGTATAAGGTTTTTATCTCTAAGATCACCAACATCAAGAAGTTATTTTATGGTGATATCATATATCGGTTGGTGTCAAGCTCTTCCAGTCTTTCTACCTGGGCAATCAAGAAGTTAAAATCCAGAGTGCTTACTGCTAAAGAATTGGAACAGTTTTCAATGGAAGACAACATAGCACCATGAATCCACAGTGAGCCATCCACTTCACAATAGAGAGGGTCAACCTCTATGTTAGAGAAGATGGACACTATTCTTGAAAAAATTGTAGCTCTGAAGGAAGAAGTGGCAGTTCTAAAATCAAGACTTCCAAAGCATTGATTGTATTCTCCCTCTTTTTACATGTAATTGAAACATTTGGAGAGACAACTCTCCAATGATGTAACACTTTAATGTTTAGTGAAATGTGTTTCAAATTTTTAATTCTGTGTATTTTAATTTTGTGTGTATTTTAATTTTGGGTGTTTACACTTGAATATGTTCTATGGTTTGTAAAATTTTTCATATTTTTCATTCAACAGTTCAATGGAGAAATATCCATAAAACCCGTTCAAATTAAACAATTATAGTGAAATTAATTTTTATGAATACACTTTGTTACAATCGTGCATGTTCTGTGGGTTGCATTCTTCTCCAATTTTCCATTCAGTTAGCAGTCCACCAAATTGTATTTATCTTTAAAAATCTTCTCTTAATCATTCGAATTATGAAATAACTTTTTAATCATACTCAGATGATTAACATTGTTTAGTTTTGGTAAATCCTATGTTTAAAAATTACATTTCCCAGCAAACAAAACCTTATTTGGCTCACAGGGTGATAACCCTCGCGATGGTCCATGGGTAAACTAGATAACCCTCAGACTTATGTGAGGTTTATCCACACAGTGCTTTACTTTTTCTCTTTTTTTTATATATATTTCTTTCGATGCAACTCAGGGGTAAACAGGATAACCCTTGAAGTGACTTCTTTTGTTATATTTATATATTTCAACGTACCTCATAGGTAAACAGGATAACCCTCGAACTAACTTCGTGGGTAAACTTAATAACCCTCAAAGTGACTCAAAATAAAGCATAGTAGCTAACAGTTCGAATAATTATTTTATACTAATACCCTACCAATTTTTCTAACATTTGATCTATAAAAGGCAATGGAAAGTGATCTTTCCTAGTTGCTACATTCAATCTTCTGTAATCGATACAAACCCTCCAACCAATTTGAACTCTAGTTGGAACTAATTCCTTGTTATCATTTTCTACAACTGTTTTCCTAGATTTCTTAGGTACTATCTGCACTCGACTTACCCAAGAACTATCAGATACTGTTTAAATTATATCATTGTCTAACCACTTCAGAATTTCCTTTTTAACAACCTCTTTAATATTCGCATTTAATCTTCTTTGTGGTTGCCTAACAGGTTGAATTTCAGATTCCAGATTAATCCTATGTTGGCAAATAGTTGAACTTATACATTTTATGTCTGACATTTGCCATCCTATTGCTCCTTTATGCTTTCTTAACACTTTTAAAAGATTTTTTACTTGTATTGATGTTAAATTAGAAGCAATAATGACTGGTAGAGCTTCATTTTTCTCTAAAAATGCATATTTTAGATTTTCTGGAAGTGGTTTTAGTTCAAGAACAGGATATTTTGAAACTAAAGATTTGTTATCCCTTTCGAATTTTTCTTTGTTTATGTCCATAATTTCGGTTTGTTTAGATATTTTCTCTTTCAACATTTCTTTAGTTGGTATTACACATCTTTCAACATAATCTAATTCTTCTACATCTAAATCCTCATCTATTTTAAAAGTTTCAATTAGATTAACTTTAAAATTTTTAAATTGAGCTCTTTAAAAATTTTCTTGACTCCACTGAAAATATTCAGTTCTAACTTTTGATCACCCCAAGCTAATTCCATCCAACCATTTCTACAACCTATGCAAGCATCAACTGTAACTAAAAATGGCCTTCCTAAAATAATTATAGCTTGATTTTGATTTATATTTGAAGTATTTGTTTCCATTATAGTAAAATCAAAATTCCATAATTCTTACTAAAATATCTTCCACTTTTCCTAAAGGAATTCTTATGGATTTATCTGCTAGTTGAATAACTATTCTAGTAGGTTTGATATTATCCAATTTTAACTTCTCATAAACAGAATTTGACATGACATTAATTTCATCTCCTAAGTCTATTAACACTGTATTAAAATAACAATCTCCTATATAATAGGAAATAACAGGAGTTCCTGGATCATTTAATTTTCAGGTATAGGATTAATTAACAGAGAGCTTACCTCTTTAGCTAAAAATGTCTTTCTTAATATTTTCTTCCTTCTAATCTTCGTACAAAGAGTTTTAAGATATTTGGCATAAGAAGGAACTTGTCTAATAATTTCCAACAATGGTATATTGACTTTAACTTGCTCAAATACTTTATTGATTTGTTCCAATTCTTTATCCTTAACATTTCTCATTCTATGTGAAAATGGAAAATGATTTTCATTTGTTAACTTATCTTCATTTTTAATGTCTTTCTTAATAACTTTGCTTTCGATTTCTTTACAAATTTCAGATTCTTTACTATTTTCAATTTCTATATTTTCCTCTAATTCAACATCGAATTTGTTTTCTGGACTAGATTCTATATTAGTTTCCTCTTTCTTTGTAAAATTGTCATTAATTTGTTCTTCTTTATCATTCTTTTTAGGACCTTCATAAGTTACACTAGATTTTAACATAATACTTACATCCTTTGATTCTTCTTTTGACACATTATTTGGTTCAAATAGATTAGAATCAAATGAATTTCTTAAAAACAAATCTATTGATCTTTGAATTTCATCCAATTTTTTCATATGATTAAATACAGTTGAATCACCATATTGATTTTCTTCAGTTACCTCAAATGGTTGTATATTCTCATTTGTAAATAACATATCTCCCAATGGGTTCACATCTTGATAAATTTGATTTTCATTTGACCAATTTAGATTATCACTATTTCCATACTCATTTAACATCTTATTGTCTTCAGTTTGTTGTATTGATTCATTAACTTTATTCAACAGTTGTTCAATTCCTAGTGATAGTTTTCGATTAACATAATTCTGATTAATTCCAGCATTCATTGGCAAATTATCATTACGATTTGATAAACCTATATTAATTCCTTGAACATTTTGATACCCTTTTAAGATTAACCAGTTTAAATAATTATCATTTTCAAATTCATTCAATCTGTTACTCTGCTTAATATTTCGCATTGATTCATCTATTTTATCTATTAATTGTTGTATTTGTAATGATATGTTTAACTGATAATTTTGATTTTCATTCATATAATTATACTTTGAATAATAATTTTGCTTTCCTGAATTGTCATTACATTCCCATAAACAAGAATTTTCATTCCAGTTATAATTATTTTGAGAATTAACATTAAGTCCTTCTAAAATATGTTGTAAAGAGTAGTCATTAAACTTCATAGGTGAATAATCTCCTCTAATATAATTAGAACAATTATAATCCTCGACTAGTTCCCAGAACAACCCTACAATCACCCCAATATGAGTTATATGACTCCATTATGAAATTCAGAATTTAAAAGTACTTCTCTACTCTGGAATAGCAATAAGACTTTAAAATAGAATTTAATAACAATAAATACAAATAAATTATATTGTAGTCCTAGCTAACACCAAAATAGCAAAAAATAACACCAATTGCAAGAAATTCAGGATCCACAGCAACAGTGCCAAAAACTTGTTTCGCTCCTACACACCACTTGTGATTAAATTCTTGTAAAAATTGTGTGTATGAAATATTTTAATTTTATTGCAAGTACACAGGTTCAGATGTAATTAGTATGCAAGTATAAATTTGTCCACAGGGATCAATTTTGCTTGGTGTTTAGCTAAATTGGTGTATTCAATTAATGGAACGAATAATTATATTTCTTTTAAGCAATGTCACAGTTGCTCTGTTCCAATTAATCGCTAAGATGCTCTTTAAACACTTATTAAATTGTACCTTCTAGAGAATTTTCCATTAACTTTAATTTCTTCAACACTTAGAATATTTTGATTTCTAAAATTAGTGTTTTAGTAAATGATTCGAATTTTGCATAGAAAGACTCTATCCAGTGAGTTTTACTTTCAAATATTTAATTCTTCTTAAGTCTTAACATTCTACACTTCAGTTTGCATGTAATTTGTTGTTTAGCACAAAGAAGGTACTAAACCCTCGAGGTGGCTTGTGGGTAAACGTCTTTACCTTCGAACTTACTCGTGAGACGTGTGATAAAGGTGAGTTTCAGATGTTTAAACAATATGATTTGAATTAGCTGAAACTTCTAAGAATGCCCTGTGAATGGTGCCTCGGATGAAGGAGGGTGGGGGTTGGTTTCATAGCTATGGGACTGTTTTATAGATTGAAGGAGTGGCAATTCACGAGCTAATAGTTAGCAAGGACGTGGTGCACATCTGGATGTGTGAGATTGTTTCATGCAAGTCCACTTCTTTACCCTGTCTGTCCACATTCTCCATGGTTGAGCTTCAGCTAAATTAAATTTCTCATTTCTACTCTTGTACAATTTTCCCTGTAATTACTCATCAAATTTCCCTACAAATACTTAAGGAATACATTTCATGAAACACATTACATTACAGGAGAAATAATTCATAATATTTAAACCTTAACTATAATTGTAATCACTATTAAATCAATGAAATTTATCGCATAAAATAAGTAGGGCACAGGCTCGAGGGTAACCTAGTTTACCCTCGCATAAGTTTGTGGGTTAATAGCTCAACCCTCGGACTCTACACTTAGACATAAATTGTGATTTTTTTCTATGAATTAGTCATTTTATCAACAACCTAAGGAGTCAATTATCAATCATTCATTCCTTTTTTAGTAGGTAATCACCAGAAACATAATTCACGACTTAAAAATTAATTCATGCATCATTAAAGTGAATAAACGTGCATAATGCTCAAAAGTATAATTAACCTTGTAATCATCATTACTCAATGCAAAATGCAACTAAAACTCATTAAAACGCATGAATTAATATCCATAAAATGCACACTTTTGAGTTTGAACAGCTCGCTGCCAACTTGTTTTTCCTGGTAGCTGACTTTTCCCCTAGTGACTACATTCCTGCTGTGTGTTCTCTAACAATGCTCCCACTCCACCTGGAAGCTCTGATACCAATTCTTGGGAAAATACCTTGCGCGACCATGTCGCAGTCAGCTAGTGCTCCTCAACCCGTATGCGTCCCAACAACGTGCGTCTCCTCGGATTGCTCATCAGCAAGAACACTCTTGCTCTCTCTTGCAGTATTCATCATGGGTGGAAGAACTGAAGGAGGAGGAAGAAGGAAGAAGACATAAGGATATACGTGGTTTGGCAAACTACTTACTCCACAAGGTGTTGGTGCTATCTTGATCTTCATGCCACCAACAGGCTTTCTCACGAACAAGATCACTCAACAGTCTCTCCCACACTTGTCTCATAATTATTCTCCTCTTCTTCGCACCGTCACTCAGCTCGTCCTTTTCTTCTTCTTACACGACATGTTACATCCCTTTATATAGAGTACACGAGAAAACCCTAGACTCAGTGTACGAAGGGACCCTTGAACTTATCACTTGCCAGCAACCACTTAGACAGACTTGGCTATTAGGTCTTGCAGCTGCTTGTGACCCGACTCTGGCCACACCTGTCCTTCAACCGACTACTGTTAGAGTGACCCGACCGCTAGTACACCTAGGTTGGCTGCTGCCTGACTTAGCTCCATATACTTACGACCGTAGACTTAAACTATAGACTTAAAGCCGTAAGGTTAGGGTCCGTGCATACGCTCTTGATCCTCTACATGACCAAATTCCTGCTACGCGGCTGCTGCCTTGTGAACCTAGCGGCCACCTGCTCCCTTGGGGATCACCCTCGGTCCCCCCTTCTTCCTATTTTGTGTGTACACCACCAAGAACAAGGTTGTGGGTGGAAATTCACTAGGGTTGGCAGACTTCCCCTATCATTTTCCATTTTTCTCTTCATCTATGCCATCGCCTGATGCCCGCTTGTGCAACTTGGCCTCGGTGAGTGCCACAAGACCTGACTTCTTGAGTCCTTGTGCAACCCCCAAATGGATTTATTGGATTTTCACCTGTTTTCACCGGATTTCCACCTCTTTTTATTGCCTTCTCAGTGAGTACCTTGAGACCTGATTTCTTGAGTCCTCGTGCGGCCCCTAGATGGATTTATCAAATTTTCGCCCATTTTCATTGGATTTCCACCTCTTTTTATCACCTTCTCAATGAGTGCCTCAAGACCTGATTTCTTGAGTCCTCGTGCAGCCCCTAGATTGATTTATCAGATTTTCGCCCATTTTCACCAAATTTTTGCCTCTTTTTATTGCCTTCTCGATGAGTGCCCTGAGACCTGACTTCTAGAGTCCTCATGCGGCCCCCAGATGGATTTATCATATTTTTGCCTATTTTCACTAGATTTCCACCTCTTGTTATCGCCTTCTTGATGAGTGCCCCAAGACCTAACTTCTTGAGTCCCTATGCGGCCCCGAGATGTATTTATCAGATTTTCACCTCTTTTTATGACCTTCCCGGAGATGCCCCAAGATCTGACTCTGAGTCCTCGAGTGGCCTTCGTTTGATTTTACCGATTTTCGCCGGTCATGGTTCTTGCGGCCCAACTTTAAGGGTCTCGAATTCTAGATTCATATTTGAAATGCTGTTGTGTTTCTGGAGTTCACCATGTTGGCCTCTAGTCTCCAGCTTTTGGTGGGTTTGGGCATGAATCCTTGAACAGACCCACATTGTCTTTAACTTGCTGCATTTTCTTTTCATTTTTGGACTAGTTGGAAGAGAGCACATCAAGAAACTCCTAATTGAATAACTAGATCTTCCCTTTCGGTTCACCAAGCATTTTAGTTAGCTTGTACACCAATCACAGTAAAGAGGCCAGCTTATGCTGGGCTGGTTGGGGGTGCCTAGCACCTTCCCCACCAGTACTCTAGATCCTTACTCATTATCTCTAAGTAGTAGACCTTTTGGTTTGACTTTCTTAGAGATTTAACATCTCATTCTTGAGTTAAAGAGTATGTTCTCTTCCTCTTCTTGTTTTCCTTGTTTTCTAGTAAAATAAGGTGGCGACTCTGATATTTTGGTTATAACTTTCAACTTATTTCCTGAGTCCCATGTGTTTGTTATTCTCTTAAATAGCTCCAACCATAATTTGGGTGGAAATAAGGGTAACACTGGCCCACCAGGTCATCAAGCTGGTGAACCTTCCTTTTGACCTTGAGTGAATTTTTGGGTGTCACTTCGCATTTACACAAAGGAACAGAGGAGGAAGCAGCCGGCGCCAATAGTCTTTCCTTCAAGGATACGCTTAGGTAAAGAAAAGAATAGCAAATACATTAGGGAATTGGTAGTAGAAGAAGAGGTCGTCAATCGCCTCTTAGAAGAAGCGAGTGGGTGGAGTGTTGGGAAAAAATGATTCCTTCGCGACCACATCACGGTCACTTGACACTCCTTAATTCGCACACGTCCAAACAACGCATGTCTCCTGGGATTGCTTACTGGTGAAAACACTTAGGCTCTCTCTCGTAGTTTCATCGTAGGTGGAAGAAGGAAGGAGAAGGAAGAAGGAAAAAGGATGCAAGGATGTACGTGGTTCGGCAAATTGCCTACTCCACGGGGTGCTGGTGCTATCTTGATCTTCGTGTCACCAATAGGCTTTCTCATGAATAGATCACTCTACACGTTCTCTCCCACACTTGCACCATCACAGTTCTTCTTTACTGTTCTCCATCTATTCTCTCTTGCTACAACCGTCATTGTTACACAACAAGTTACAGCCTTTAAATAGGACACACAAGAGAACCCTAAAAGATAGAATATGAGAGGATTCTCGAACTTATCTCTAGCCTTGAACTTATTGTCAGCCTCATGCTTATCGCTACCTGGCAGCCACATGGTCACACTTGGGTGCTGGACCTACAACCGCCTACGACCTATCTCTAGCCACACCTGTCCTCAGCCGGTTGCCACTAGAGCAACCCGGCCGCCCCTCTTAGGTTGGTTGCCGCCTGACTAGCCGAGTTAGGCTACTGCTTCGCTGATCTTTGGCTCTTGCCCTTTCATAGCTTTACACTAGTTTGTAGACTTATCTCTATATACTTACAGCCATAAAGTTAAGCCGTAGACTTGGCAGAAGCCTGCTCTTCACTCTGTAGCCTAAACACTTCGGCACCCAGTTGCAACTACACAGTTACCTCCTCGTGGACCTGGCTACCGCCTACTCTTTGGCGGAAGATCGTCTCCACACCTAGCAGCCTCAACAATCTCCCACTTGGAGACTATCTTCTGGGTAATCGCCTAGCTACCAGTAGCACCTACTGTGAGTTCTGCAAGTAGCACCCATCTCCATGCTTCAAGTTCCTTGGCAACCATTGAGACTCCTGTAGAGTCTCAACTTTTTACCATCTGGAGTCATCTGCCATGTTTCTAGGAATTCCACCTCTTGCCTCGTGCCTAACTCCCACTGGTCTGCATGTTCCACTTCAACCATCTTGGAGTAACGCCCTAGCTCACCATCATCTATAAGCAGCAGATAATTGAAAGATGACACATATCTTTCTAGAGGTTGGGAGACCCTCGTCAATCTTCTAGATCCTGGCATAATATCACCTCACAGCTCCTTTAGATGCCACTCCTCTTCAATCGGTTGTCAAGCGAAATGACCTGGTAGCCTCTCAATTGATTCTACACCCAAGCTTTCGGTAGACTCGCCATCAGACTCCTAGATCTGCTCGGTTTGATCTATGGACACTCGGTCGTCTTCTACTGGCTCCCTATCTTGCTCATTCAAGACCCGAGAGGGGCCCTTGCTTGCTTTAGCGTGCGACTGGCTCTGGTTGTATCTCCATTGATCAAATAGAAAGTTCTTTTCTTTCCTTCATATGGCATGTAAAGTTCTCCTAAATCTTCTAGTTGTAATACTATGTAGACCCGACTCCATTCCCATTTCTCAATGTTCTGTATTCTCCAAATTTTGAATTTCATTTTAGCATCCCACCATCGAATTAAACTAAGAGATGCAAGTTCTCCATTAGTTCCTCCAAATAAAGCTAATTCAACTAAGTCATAGAATGAAATTACCATTGCACCCATAAGGTATGGGATAGGTAGGAGTTTCACTAATTCATCTTCAATATTGATGGCAATGATTGTGAGCTCATTAATGTATTGAGGTGAACAACTGATTATAAAGTAAATGGTACTATCAATAATCACATGATTGCCATTGGGGTTTGTCAAAATGATAGACCAATAGATATTGCCAATTAGTCCAAAGTCCAACTGGTTCTTCCCAACAAAAAAATTTATGCATATACCTTCTATCAATGCCCTTAAATGTTAGAATTGCACCAAAATCAAGTAATATATGCTTCTCTCTGTTTGGGTTTGGGAGTATCAGTTCTATGTTTGTAGCAAGATTTTTTATCCCAATCTCAGCTCTATAAGAAAAATATTCTCCATAAGACCTATAAATAATTAATCCACCATCACATCCTAAAATATTGTGAACTCCATCTAGTGATGTAGGTGGAATTCCTCCACTAATTGTATTTCTCATTCTATATGCTTGGCGTGAACAAAAGTAATGCTCTTAAATGAATGCACGTACACTCTTGCTTACACAACTTAATTTGCATATTTCTCTCGCTAGGTTGAGTCAAAACTTCTCGTAAGACATCTATAGGGATCTCCATTCCTCTCTAAAGTTCATATTGCACAAAAATAGTACATTTAGTCAAAAAGAGAGTATCAACTCAATGTATCTAATATTCATGAAGTAAATGTGTAATATTCAAGTATTAATATGATTAAAATGAATGTAATAGTAATCTCCTAAAAATTTTGCCATTTGACAATTATCCATGAACTTATTTTGTGGTTAACGGTGCTTATCCACAAGCTACCTCGTGGATAGACCTGTGATCAACTAATTAATACTAAGTCTTACTATCCAATCAACCGATTACCTAATTAAACCTATAAAAACCTTTAATGCCCTTTCTTGCATTAGCCCTTGTTTCATGACCTGTTGAGACTATTCATCTTCTTCCACGACAAAAGCCATGGCTTCGACTTCCACT
>JAMKPZ010005280.1:0-14067 GCA_024699675.1 Amphibolis antarctica | reverse complement strand
TTCACCTGCTGATGAGAGAGAGTAGTTTTAAATTTCACCTGTGGCATGAGAGAGAGTGTTTTTAAATTTCACGTGCATGAGAGAGAGTGTTTTTAAAATTTTCAATTTCGACGACGGACGCCTACAGAAGTCACTTCTGTAGGCGCCTACAGAACTCGTGCCCCCTTATATAAATATCAACATAACTTAAATTTACAATAATCACATCAAATATTAACTTACCATTAACTCTCGACTTTTTATCAATATACGAAAATATTATTCATCCAATATTCATTTTAAGATCGCTACTTTAAAATTAATTTTTTTCTTAGGTGAACGTACCCATAGGATGAAATAGAATTGGGCCTGTCCAATACTGTACGAATTTTCAAACGAGCCCAGCCCACTATCACCGTCCACGGCCCAGCGTTGTATGGATAAAAAGCTCTGAACATTTTATTTTTTTAACTATTTTGATTTTTTTGACCTAACTTTAATAACTCAGGTGGTCAATGAATACTCGTAATCTTATGTAATAATAAAATTCTGAAAAATACAAAATACTATTATTATAAAAAAATGGAAAGTAAAGGAAAATATTTCCCTTTTTTATCCTTTGTATCTTTGTTGAAAAGTGACAAAATTTGAAATAATGATATTTGCACGTTATTATAAACTTGGAAAAAAAAATTAAAAAAATAATTTTATTATACTTTAAGAGGCGTATTAATTCATTTTTTTACAAAGACTCTAGAATAAAATCGATATATCATTTACAAAAAAAACATATCATTTATTTCAAAAAAAAAATACAAATACTTGAAAAAGTACACTTTTAATACTTATCAAGAAGACAATGTGAGGTTTGTACTTAGCAATTGTTTAAAATGTCTTTCATGATAGTTAATGAATTTTCATCCAAAGTAATTCAAAAGAGGTCTAAATGAAGAATAAAATTCATTTAAATCAAAAAAAGGTGCAATTTGTGTAGATTATAGAAGTATATTGCATTATTTATGATAGAAGTTAAATTTAATGTAGTTATAAAAGTTTACAAAGAGATGAAATGGTTAAAGAAAATAGTTATACAAGTCAAATTTGTAATATTTGATAACATTCGAAATGTAATTTATTTGAGTAAGAACTCTTTTTTCCACTTTAAGTCAAAATATATCAATACTTGCTATCATTAGATTCTAGGTGTAGTGAACTCAAAACAAATTTAATTTGATAAGTGCATATTGATGATAATGGTAATGATATGATGATTAAAGTAGTGACGAGAGATAAGTTAAATGTTTATAGTTGGATGGTAAGTTTAGTGGACTCCATGTAATTAGGAGGGAGATTTTGTTGAATTTTCCTTTGTTGGGAAAAACGAGGGCCTAGCAAAACAGATACGAAGCAAATAGGCTGCAACCAAAATGTCAATCATAAGCAACACTCAGGAATTTTACGTGGAAAACCTTCCTTAGTGTGAGGAAAGGAAAAACCACAGGACCCTCTTGGTCCAGGCAACCGGCACTCAGTTGTCAATGGATTACAATCTGTTCTTCTCAAGTTCTCAAACTTGAGGTTAACACAAGCATATACAAACTTCAACAATGATAATAATGAGAAAGGAATACAACCCAATGAAGTTGCACAATAATAGCAAAGGCTTCTCCTCCACTGTCTGATGCCGAGGAGCCCATGCATCGGCGAGCACTGGACGTGTCCGTCCTCTCCGATGCATTGCGCACGGAGATGTCGGACACCGCGTGGGACAGCCCACCGGACACCTACGCAGAGAATAGCACACCGGACACCACGCGCACTCCTACACGCCTCTCGTCTTCACCGGGATCGGTGACACCACGCGCACACCTGTGCACCTCTTGGAAGCATTGGGATCGACAACACCACGCACACACCTGCACGCCTCTCGGAAGCACTAGGATCGGAGATGCTGGACACTGCGTGGGATAGCCCGCCAAACACCTGTGCACCTCTTCCCATCGATCGCCGGTGGCACCACACACGAGCCACGCGCGTGCCTCTTGTCTTCACTGGGACAGGCGACTAGATCTTTGGTTGCTGAAAATCACTGGATCTTCAGTCGTCGAAAATCGTTGGATCTTCGGTCGCCGAAAATCGTTGGATCTTTAGTCACCGAAAATCGCTGGATCTTCGATTGCCGAAAATTGAAAGCCCTAATTTTTTTTTTGCCTTATCAATCGCCCCTTCTCTCCTCTCTCTCTCCCTTCATTACTGTAGCAGTTTCCATCCTTAATCCCTCATTAAGGAATGGTGCTCTTGGGCTAGGCCTAATGTGGTCATGGAGGTGGAGGATCGGCCCAACAATCTCCCCCTCCTCCTCCTACATGGATCAATCCACGAGGCCTGCAATCTGAGCATTTCTGAGCACAAATGCTCAGCTTATCTCTTGATACCATTTTAGTTAGCATATTAGCACCATTATTATCTGTATGCACCTTATTGAATTCAAGCTCCTTTGATTTTAGAACATCTCGAATCCAATCATATCGAACCTTAATATGCTTTGATTTGGAGTGAAAGGACAAGTTCTTGCTCAAGTGAATAGAGCTTTGATTGTCACCTAACAATATAAACTCGTCTTGCACAATCCCAAGTTCACCAAGCATTCTCTTCAGCCACAACATTTCTTTGCAAGCTTCTGTAGCAGCAATAAACTCAGCCTCTGTAGTCGATAATGCAATGCATTTCTGTAATCTGGACTGCCATGAGACAGCTCCCCCTGTATAGACAAATAGATACTCTGAGGTAGACTTTGAGTCATCTACATCACCTACCATGTCTGAGTTTGTATAACCAAGTAAAGTTGGTTCTCCACTGCCAAAGCAAATTCTCAAATCTGTAGTGCCACAGAGATATCTCATAATCCACAGCACTGCTTCCCAATGCTGTTCCCCAGGATTTACTAAAAATCTACTCACCGCACTAACTGCATGAGCTATATCAGGTCTTGTGCATATCATGGTATACATGAGACTCCCCACGGCAGAGGCATATGAAATCTTTTCCATTTCTCTTCTCTCCTCTTCTATAGTAGGGGACTACTTCCTACTCAACCTGAACCGAGCCGTGAGGGGGCAACTAACACAATCTGCATCATCTATCTCAAATATTTTGAGAACTCTCTCAATATACTTGCATTGAGACAAGTATAGCTTCCTGGAATTTCTGTCTCTTTCAATCTCAATTCCAAGGATCTTTCTTGTAGGTCCCAAGTCTTTCATGGCAAAAGACTAATGTAGTACTTTCTTCAAATCTGCAATTCTGGACTTGTTCTTGCTAACAATTAACATGTCGTCAACATAGACCAATAGGTAAATGAAATCATTAGGAGAAAACCTCTTGACAAAAATGCAATGGTCAGTGCTACACTTCTTGTAGCTATGCTCCCCCATAACAGAGTCAAACTTTAAATATCATTGCCTTGGGACTTGCTTCAGGCCATAAAGACTTTTCTTCAACTTGCACACAGTTTTCTTTGCCTTACTCAACAAACCCTTTTGGTTGCTCCATGTAAATTTTTTCCTCCAAGTCTCCATGAAGGAAGATGGTCTTCACATCCATCTGTTCTATCTCTAAATCAAAACTTGCTGCCAAAGCTAAAACCATTCAGATAGATGTCATTTTCACAACAGGAGAGAATATTTCATCAAAATCAATACCTTTCCTTTGAGTGAAACCTTTTACCACAAGTCTTGCTTTATATGTTGGATGTGGTGTGTGCTATTGTTCCTTGATTCTGTAGACCCACTTATTCTTGAGTGCCTTCTTGCCTTGAGGCAACTTCACCAACTCATATGTGTGATTTTTATACAAGGAACTCATCTCGTCTTGCATGGCTTTCATCCACTCGTTTGCATTATTACCTTCCACTGCATCTTCATAGCACTCTGGATCTACACCATCAGATAATAACACCACAAATTCATCTGAAGGATATCTAGTGGAAGGTACCTTTTCTGTAACTGATCTTCTAAGAGGGATGGTTGGTGGAGCTTCCTACACTGCCGGTTGTTGGTCATGACCATCTGCTTTAGTATCATCCTGATCCTTGGGAGCATCTTGTCCAACCGTGCCTGCATCATCATCAACATCTTCAGCTTCAACCTGTTGTTGTGTTGGAATTGTGGAGGTTGGGTCCAAATCAATCAAATCTCCTTGTTTCTGAGTTACTTCAACCTGTGCTTTGTTTATGTCCTCAATTGTATGATCTTCCACAAACACAACATCACGACTTCTAACAATTTTCTTTGCCAGTGGATCATACAGCTTGTAGCCGAATTCATCCTACCCATAGTCAAGAAAAATACACTGTCGTGTCTTTGCGTCAAGCTTGGTTCTTTCATCCTGAGGGACATGCATAAAAACTTTGCATCTGAACACCTTTAAGTGACTGTAAGAGACATCCCTGTTATACCGAGCCTTGTTTGGGACATCTCCCTGCAGATAATAACATGGTGAAAGATTAATCAAATATACAATAGTCATCAAGGCCTCACCCCAATAAGACCTCAGCAACTTTGCTTGTGAAAGCAAACATCTGATCCTTTCCACCAATGTTCTGTTCATTCTTTCGGCAACTCCATTTAGCTGTGGTGTCTTTGGAGGAGTCTTTTGGTGTTTGATCCCTTGTTCCCTACAATAGGCATCAAATGGTCTACAATACTCTCCTCCATTGTTAGTTTGGATGTACTTCATTTTCTTTCCTGTTTGCCTTTCAACTGAAGCTTGGAACTCCTTAAACTTGTTGAGTACTTGATCCTTGGACTTCAAGACATAGGTTCAAATCTTCCTGGAGAAATCATCAATAAAGGCAACAAAATATCTAGCTCCACCATGTGTTGTTACCTTCATCGGCCCACAAACATCAGAGTGAATCAATTCTAGCATCTCTGGTTTCTTAGAAGGAGGTTGACTCTTGAAGATGACTCTATGCTGCTTTCCTACCAAGCAATCTGCACAGTTCTTTAGATGTATATCTTTTAACTTTGGCAAGAGATTCATCTTCAGAATTGTTGTTATCCCCTTCTCACTCATGTGGCCAAGTCTCTTATGCCACAACACACTTTGATCTTTATTCTCTAATGCATTAAGAAAAACACTAGAGAGTTTAGCATGAATATAATACAAGTGAGATAGCTTTTTACCTTCAGTTATTACCATGCTTCCTTTTGTGAGCTTGTACCTTCCATCTCCAAATCTGCTCAAGTACCCTTCATCATCAAGCTTTCCAATTGAAATGATGTTGAGTCTCAAATCCTCAACATGTCTTATAGACTTAAGTGTCAACTTGGTACCATTTCCTATCACTAGCTGCACATCTCCTTTTCCAACAATCTTTGCTCTGTTGTTGTTTCTCATCTTCACTATACCAAAATCACTTGAAGTGTAGGAAGTGAAGAAGTCTCTTTGAGATGTGGCATGAATGGTAGCACCACTATTTGACACCCAAGCTATTTCATTATCAACTACAAAGTTGACAGAATCATCACAAACAACAGGCAATTCCTCAACAACCGAGGCAACTCCCTGTTCATTGTCACTGTCATGTTGTTGTGATTTATTTTTCTTGTTTTCCCTTTTCAATTGTCGACAGAATTTCTTGGTGTGGCTTTTCTTATGGCAATGGTAGCACTCAACATTTGCAAAATTGCTTCTGGATTTGCTCCTACCTTTTCCTAATCCTTTGGTATCTCTGCCCTTGCTTCTCCCCCTCGATTCTGTAATGAGCACATCAGAATGAGAGGAGGAGCCATCTGCAATCCTTCTGGATTCTTCATTTATTACCTTGGTCTTCACGTAGTCTCAAATAATATTTCCATTAGGAGCTGAGTTGCAAAGAGTAACCTTTAAAGTCTCCCATGAGTCTGGTAATGAGCCTAGAAGCAATAAGACTCTAACTTCATCATCAAATGTGATACCCATTGAGGACAGCTGATTTATGATACCTTGAAAGGTATTCACATGATCAGCAACAAGTGTACCATCCCGATATCTCAAGTGCATCAATTGTTTAATGAGAAACATCTTGTTAGTGCCTTCTTTTCGAGCATATAGCTCGTCTAACTTCTTCCACAAGGTACTGGCATCTGTCTCATCATTGATGTGATTCAATACATTGTCATCTACCCACTGTCGCATAAAACCACATACTTGTCTGTGAAGAATTCTCCATTCATCATCAGATTTGTTTTCTGGCTTTTCTATGTTGAAGACTGGCTTGTAGTATTCCTTGACATAGATAAGATCCTCCATCTTCCCTTTCCAAGTTTGATAGTTTGTACCATTTAGAGAAATCATCCTGCTTATGTTAGCTTCCATCTTTCACAAAGATCTTAAATTGTTTTGCCTTCACTAGTTGAACCCTCGCCCCACGGTGGGCACCACTTGTTGGGAAAAATGAGGGCTTAGCAAAATAGATAAGAAGCAAACAGACTGCAACCAAAATGCCAATCACAAGCAACACTCAGGAATTTTACGTGGAAAACCTCCCTCAGTGTGAGGAAAGGAAAAACCATAGGACCCTCTCGGTCTAGGCAACCTGCACTCTACTGTCAAGGGATTACAGTCTGTTCTTCTCAAGTTCTCAAACTTGAGGTTAGCGCAAGCATATACAAACTTCAACAATGATAACAATGAGAAAGGAATACAACCCAATGAAGTTGCACAATAATAGCAAAGGCTTCTCCTCCACTGTCTGATGCTGAGGAGCCCACGCACTGGCAAGCGTTGGACGTGTCCATCCTCTCTGATGCACTGCGCACGGAGATGTCGGACACCGCACGGGACAGCCCGCCGGACACCTACGCACACCTGCGCAAAATAGCACGCCGGACACCATGCAGGACAGCCCGCTGGACACCTGCGCACACCTGCACAGAACAGCACGCCGGACACCACGCGCACTCCTACGCGCCTCTCGTCTTCACCAAGATCGGAGACACCACGCGTACACCTGTGTGCCTCTCGAAAGCACTGGGATTGACAACACCATGCCCACACCTGCGCGCCTCTTGGAAGCACTAGGATCAGAGATGCTAGACACCGTGCGGGACAGCCCGCTGAACACTTGCGCACCTCTTCCCGTCGACCGCCAATGGCACCACACACGAGCCACGCGTGCCCCTCTCGTCTTCACCGGGACAGACGACTGGATCTTTGGTTGTCAAAAATCACTGGATCTTCGGTCACCGAAAATTGAAAGCCCCAATTTTTTTTTTTCCCTATCGATCGCCCCTTCTCTCCTCTCTCTCTCCCTTCATTACTGTAGCAGTTTCCATCCTTAATCCCTCATTAAGGAATGGTGCTCTTGGGCTGAGCCTAATGTGGTCATGGAGGTGGAGGATTGGCCCAACACCCTTCACATCAAAGATGACTCATATGATATTTTTATTTACAAGGGTTTTGCTACAAAATTCCCATTAACTCTCTTAAGGTACGAGAAAGGTGAGAGAAGAGAGAACGTAAAATACAGATAAAGTCAACGACAATTGTTTTTGTTTACTTTGCTATTGTATTGATCAAGATGTCAATTAAAAAGTCATTTGTGGTTGAAAAGTTAGAAATTTTATTAATTAGATTGTGACTTGATTCTTTTTAGATTCAATCGTTCGTTAAGACTCAAAATAGGATAGAGGTAAATTTAAAGGATGTTTTATCATTTTAGTTTTGTAGTATGTATTCCCGAGAGAAGTTATATTTTGAAGGTTGAAATGAATTTGTTTAGGTTGAAATGTTTTTGATAGACCAATAACCTATGAAACTTCATTTTTTCTAAATTTTATGATTTTTGAAATAATGAAGTGATAACAAAATATTTTGAAACTAGAAAAATTGATTTAGGTAAAATTCAATTTGTCTCTTATTATTTTGTGTCAATAGTTTAATCGTAAAACTATGTGTGATTTCTTTCATTAATATTAAAGAAGACTTAACTTATCTTTTCAATCACGAATATAAGTTGACAACTTAAAGAAGTAAGTGTAAGTGCATATGGATGAAAAATGGTCACCATCGACAGCCGACAAATGCGACAGCAAGCTCAGAACCGTCCGCCACCGGAAACTGACGAGAAATTTGTATGACCTTACCTAAATCTTGCCTAAAGATATTAATTACATCCAGTCCTTGGAGAAGCCAAGGCAGCTCCCCCTCTTCTCTCTTCTCTCAATCCCCTAGCTTCGATGGCGGTAGGTGGAGGATACTATCAGCAACAGCAGCCATATCCACCGGCTCCGGGCGTCCCTCTGCCTGGTCCGGTGGCATCGGCTCCGTTCCAAGTGCAGAGCCATGGACCAGGCCACTGGACGACTGGACTCTGCGACTGTTGTGACGACATCGAAAACTGTAAGCCATTTCCGATCGACCTCCTTCCGCTCTTCTTTTAGTTAATCTATCTCGTTCGATGATTGTGCATCTATAACATCGATCTCCGTCTGTCTCTTGTAGTTTGCATCACTTGCTGGTGCCCTTGCATCACCTTTGGCCAGATCGCCGAGATCGTCGACAGGGGATCATCCTGTCCGTCCCCTAATATTCATTCTTAAATTAATCTCCTCTTCCTTCTCCTCCTCGGACTAACTTTCTTCATGCCGAACGATCCTATGCAGCGTGTGGTGCCAGCGGCGCGCTCTACTGTATTATCTGCACCCTGACGGGGTGCCCCTGCATCTACTCCTGCTTCTACCGCTCCAAGCTTCGGGCGCAGTACTCGCTGCCGGACTCCCCTTGCGGCGATTGCCCCGTCCACTGTTGCTGTGAGGAGTGCGCCTTGTGCCAGGAGTACCGGGAGCTACGCAACCGCGGCTTCGACATGACCATCGGTGAGTGAGGCTCCGGATCAACCTGCATACATCTAATTAATCGCTATGTTTGTTGCCGTGGAGATGAGATGCTACTGATTTGTGAGACCGCTCATCTGATGGATTCTGATTCTTGAAATTAGGGTGGCAAGCAAACATGGAGAAGAGGGCCATGCCGGCGATGCACGTGCCTCCGCCTGTGCAAGGCGGCATGATCCGTTAGAATTGGGGGAGGATGGTGGAAGAGGTCAATCTGCTCTGCTAGTCGTCGATAAAATTTTATCTTCTCTGGGCTTCTGGATTATTTATTTTTTTCCGTTTTATCTTGTGCTGATTATATATATATATATGTATGTATGTACTATCGTTCGTGCGCGGCGTGTTCTCGTGTTATGCGAATAAGTAATTACATGTGGAGTCATCGTTTGTTATTTTTTGAAAATTATTATTATTTTTAAAATTTATTATGTTATTGAAATTTAAAATTTAAAATTATGAATTAAATAAAAGATCTTTTAATTATTAAATATATCACTTGTGCTCTAATTTGTTACGTTTGAAATATCAGAATTTAATTTTTTTTAGTAAAGAAAAGCAACAATGTCCTTGCTCTCGAAGATCAAAATGAAATTCTTAATTCTATGATTTATTATGTAACTACCTTTTAGATAATTATTTTATAAATTTTGTGAGAGTTGATTAATACAGAAGAAAGTAAAAGTATAAATAAATTAAAATTATAAGAAAGATTTAAATTTATCTAATTTAACTAAAGATTGAACAATATAGGAAATTATATTGAAGAAAAAGATTTATGCGGATAACTCTACAGAGTAAGGTTGGTGGTATATTTATTTGGACATATTTTGCTTTGAAGTCAGTTCTTTTGTCTCTCCTCTTAACAAATGCAAAGTGTATCCCACAATGGCCAAAGTGGAGTCATTTGCCATTTATTGCAAGTCATTCTAGAAGTTAATTAACAACGAATTATGATTTTATTTGTTTTATATTTTACTTATTGTAGAGTTAATATGGTACAAATTGTTATGTATCCTCATTCGAACTCTTAACATCTTCTTCTCTTTTCTCAATTGTCCTCACCCAAATCTCATTTCCTTAGTTCCTCTCTCCTCAATCTCTCGTATTCTAATCTTCCTTAACAACTCAATTTCTCACAACTTTCAATTTTGAATTTCGCTTTTTGTAAATGACCCACTACTCAGATTATGATAGTCAAGATGTTGACTATCCTGTAATTTTTGCTCTTCCAGCAATTGAGGTGTTACAATCAATGGAGACTACTGAAACATTTACGTTGGTTCCTTTAAAAAGGTTTCAAAAGAGGTTTTCAATTTGGTTAAAGTATACAATCAAAATAAAGGTTATGGTAGATGTCACTTTAGAAAAAAGAATATATTGTAACATTTGTAACGTTAATTTTTCTTGTAAAACTTTTAGTAAAAACATGGTAAGAATAAAACTATTCCTTAATTATCAATATTTATTGAGAGTAATGTTTATTCTTGAAGTTCCTAGGAAAGTTAGGGAATTGCAGATCAGATTTTTTTGTACTAATAATTTACCAATTAATTTTGAAGATAATAAATATTTTAATAAATATATTAGGGAAACTTATTAAATATCCATAATATAAGTATGTTTCTATCAACACTACACGACATGATATTATTAAAACTTTAAATAAATTTAAATTAAAATTTATTAATGTTACGAGTACTATTATGATTTGTATACTATGCACATTTGATATTTGGAAAGATAAAACTAAAAATGGTTATATTACTATAATTTCCCATTATATTGATAATAATTAGATTTTACAAAAAAAAAAAAAAGGATTCAGAAAAATTCTATTTCCGCTGAAAATATTTTTAATAATATTATGAAAATTTTTGATTCACATGGAAACAGAAATAAAGTTAGAAGTATTACTTTTGATAATTCTACCAACAATACTACAACTATTCCTATGTTTAAAAGTAGAATAATTCTACAATTTAGTTTTGAATTATTTCATAAAAATGTATATGTCATATTATTAATCTTATTATACAAGTTGATGTTGCAGAAATAAAAGTTTATATTGAAAATATTAGGAAAGCCTTAACCTTTATTACAAGTTCAAGTAGGTAACAAATAGAATTTGAATATGTATGTGATTCATTTGACATAACACAAAAACTTTTCCATTGATATTAAGTATAAATGGAATTCTTTATATTTAATATTAAACAATTATTTATCATATAAAGAATTAATAAAATTTTATTATAATCAATATTTTTCTGATTATAACAAAAAAAATAGATAACAATTTTAAAATTGTTGAATGTTTTGTTTAATTTTTAAATTTTTTTTATAATGCAACTGTTAGATTATTAAGTGTCTATGATTCTACTTCCATTTTTGCATTGCATTTCTTATATGAAATTTTTTTAGTTTTTAATAAATATGAAAATCTTAAATTTTTTTCATCAATAATAAATAAAATGAAAGTCACATTTTTGAAATATTGGTAAGAAATTCCATTGTTATATATTTTGAGCGGTTGTCTAGATCTTAGGTGTAAATTAATAAGAGGAATACAAAAATATTCAAGTGTATATTTAGTACTAAATACATAAATAATAGAAGAAAATTTAAATAAAATGTTTCATTTATATTTAATAAAATATAGATTAGTAACAATAGAATCTACTCCATCAATGCTACTATCAACGTTATAATCTCCTTGGACTTCTTCGAGTTATTTACAAGATTCTCAATATGATGATTTTTCATTAACATCATATTCTTCTAATACTACAATTTCTAGACATAAATTAAACACTTTTAATTCTGCCAATTATCAATACTTATGGAATTAATTTCCTAATTTAAATGAATTTAATGTATAGGATTGGTGGAAAAGAAATAGTATGATATTTCTTATATTATCATTAATGACTAAATATTTATTAAGAATTTCAATATCTTTAATAGCTTGCGAATAAATTTTCAACATTAGTGGAAGTGTACTCGAAGATCGAAGATCTAGGTTAAGAGAAACTATATTGAAAGTCTTAATGTGTGTAAAAGATTGGAGTTTGTTCTATCGTAAGTAAGATCAAATAGATGAATTCAGCAAAATGTATATCTAAAACGTAAATTTCAATGAATGTAATTTCTTTCTTTTTTCAAATTTGTAAATTGTTAAAATGTAATTACGAAAGAGTAAATTTATTTTTCTGTAATTTACTAAATTATCATGTAATGTAATTTTTACATTTTTTAACTTTGTAAATTGGTTATAAAAATTACCTTTGCAATTTTTTAATAAATAAAAAATTTACTTTTGTTAAGTTACACATATTGTAAGTAATTTGATGATTTAAATTTACTAATGAATAATATATAATTAGTTGATTGTTGATTTAATTGTTTAAATCTAATCTTTAATTATATATATAAATTATAATAATATTACATTTTCTAAATAAAATAAAAATTAAAATAAATAATAACCAGACCGAACCGTACATAGAGGTGTCAATCGTGTCGTGCCAACCCACACCTCCGCCATGAAAAAATACTATTCGTGTCGGTCAATGACACAATTTTTTAGTTAATTTATTATTTATATATATTTAATATTTAAATTAATAATTAATTTTTTTAGAAATATTTATTTAATTAACAAATAACAATAATTAACGATCAACATTCAATATTCAAGTATTCAACCATCAATATTTAAATTTAATTTAACAATCAACATGACAACATTCAACCTTCAATAACTTAATAAATAAGACAACAATGCATATAATTAAATTGAATTTTTTATTTATGAATGAATTACATATTTTATGTTTACATTATTACAAATTTACAATTACATTTAAAATTTTTTACAATAAAATTAAATTACATTTTTGAAAAAATTACAAATTTAAAAATAAAAATTACAATGTTTTAATTATGAAATGTTTAAGTTTGAGAGTTGCTTTGTAAATTCTTTAACTTGATCTTATTCATAGAGTTGAGCAAGCTCCCAATCTTTTACATACATTAATGCTTCTATTATATCTTCTTTAAGTTTACATCTTTGGTTATCAAGCACGTTGCCACTCATGCTGAAAACTTATTCTCATGCTGAAAACTTATTCACATCTACTGAAGACACAGGAATTGTTAATAAATCCTTTGTCATTATTAATAATATTGGAAAAATCATTGATTGTTGCCTTCACCAATCTAAAATATCAAATGTATTTAAATTAGAATGTTGAGTAAATAATAATGATCGGTGATTGGTTGAATTAAAAGTAATTAATTCTTGTCTAGATACTATAGGATTATAATTGTATGATGATGATGTTGGAATATTTTCATCAAATTTTGGATCTTGTAAAAATGCCTAAGAATCTGAAGATGACCCAACATTTGATTTTGGTATTATGGACATTGGAGGAGGAGAAAGTTCTATTCTTAATTCATATCTTTGTGTGTATAAATCAAACATTTGATTTAATTGTTCTTTTATTGTAGTAACATTTAATCCTAAATCTACACCTAAACCCATTTGTATTCCCCTAATTAATTTATTAGCATATCTTATTTTACATCTAGGATTTAAGCATGCACTCAAAATATATAATGTAGGGATTTCATTCCAATATTTTAAATTTTTTTGTTTCATCCTATTTACTATTGGTTGGAAAAATGGATATACCTTATATTTATTAAAAACTCGTGAAATATCATATAAATGATGCAATGCATAGACAGATGTAGAATAATAAATTCCTAATAATCTAACCGTTGCATCATAAAAAGGTTTTAAAAATTCAACAAAAATTTTTACAATTTTAAAATGATCATCATTTAATTATTGTTGATAATAAATCACAATGATGATGTTTATATATAGATATTATTGGAATTTCAAATGGTAATACACTTTCTAACATTAAATATAATAAATTCCACCTATGTTGAACATTTAAAGACATTTTTTTATGTAGTATTTCAAAAGAATCACATGTTTCATCAAATTGTTGCTATTGCTTTCCTGAACTACTTATAAAACTTACAACATCCCTAATAAGTTCAATATAAATTTCAATTTCTTTTACACCTGATTATACAATAATATTAATTATGTGACACATACATCTTTGGTGAAATAATTTAAAACCATTTGGTGGACTTATTCTAGTTTTAAACATTGGTATTGTTACAGTAT
>JAMKPZ010005279.1:0-14178 GCA_024699675.1 Amphibolis antarctica | reverse complement strand
TACAATAAAAATTAATATGCAAAACTATTAAATTACACAACCAAGTTCTTTCCAAGTAAATTATACCTTGAAGATCACCAAATGGATACCTTGAGTTGGCCTCCAACCTCCTCCTAGCTTTGCCTTTAGCGCTGTCACCACCGCGGGCGTTACTTGGATGACGCGGAGCTCAAAGGAGTCCAAACAGGCCCCCGAAATAATCACTTCAACATTGTTGGAAAGGCTCCTTCAAGTCTCTTCCCCGAGCCCTAATGAGAGGCTTCGAAAGAGGGAGTGGCCGGCACGATCAAATGCTAAAATGGCTACTGAAATGGTCTTTTCACCGCTTGGAATAGCCCATTCAAGCCTCTTCCCCGAGCCCTAATGAGAGGCTTCGAAAGAGGGAGTGGATGGCCACGATCCTTGCTTTAAAAAGCTATGAAATGATGTCTCTTTCATTGCTGAAATGGTGGTTGTGGCAGCACCAATCGCTGGGCTTCACGCTCCCATTCTGAGCCCTAATGAGAGGCTCCAATGGAAGGAGAATCACCGGATGATGACACGGATACAACCTGCTGGAATTTACGGTATGAGAGCAAAAAAACCTCCTCTTGATGTCCCCTTTCTCTCCTCTTCAAGCTCCCATTCCGAGCCTTAATGGGAGGCTCCAATGGAAGGATTTTAGGACGTGAAAGGGAAGGTCATGGTGCTGCAAGGAGATGGAAATGGGGCTGGACTTGGAAGAGATCCTGATTTGTGGTGGAACCCTTTTGCTCATCGATGGAGAGGTGGAGGTGTGCTGGAAGGGGGCGGATGTGAAGAGAGAGGGAAGGAGGCGGCGGAGAACTAGAAAAGGGGTGGACGCGACGGCGTGGAAAGGTGCGAACGCATGCTGGAAGGGGGCGGCGGTGATGCTGGAGGCGTGGAAAGGTGCAGACGCATGCTGGAAGGGGGCGACGGTGATGTTGGAGGAGTGGAAAGGTGTGGACGCATGCTAGAAGGGGGCGGCGGTGATGCTGGAGGCGTGGAAAGGGGTGGACGCGTGCTAGAAGGGGGTGGCAGCAACGCTGGAGGTGTGGAAAGGGGCGGACGCATGTCGGAAGGGGTGGCGGTGATGGCGAACGTGGAAGGGGTGATGCTGGAGGAGTGGAAAGGGGGTGGCGGCGATGAGGTGAATGGAGTGGGAGGCAGTGGCGTGCTGGCGATGTCGAGTGCGTGAGAGGAGAGAGGCGTTGGCGAGCTGGCGGCATTGAGTCCGTGAGAGGAGAGAGACAGTGACGTGAACAAGAAAGGTGGAGCCCTACGAGCAAAAAATGGCCACCAAAAAAGATTTTTTTTTGGTCTTTTATAGGGAAACCCTAAGGTGTGGATTTTGATCTTCAACCTTGATTTCTCTTATTTATCCTACAAAACTCAAAACAAACACATCAAAACATTCAAAGAAGTTACAAAAATAAATAAAGTTCGTCTCAAGAATGTTGGATTCATTTCCATAAGCGTCAAATCATATAATATGGAAAAATTATGCATTTTGCATTATTTAATTATATTTTTATGCATACCGGCGGTAGGCCGACTAGTTCCCCGAACCATCTGCGCAAATGTGGCTTTTCGGGAAGCCGACAAGGATGCATACCGGTCGGGTCATCCCGAAATCCTTTTTGGGGCATCGGGAGGGTAGACTTACACCTCTCGGGAAAATGGGAACCACCGGGTTGTACGTGTTCGTATACTCGTATGGCCGCCACCGGCAAGGATGCATGCTAGTGGCATCATCCCGGAAAACTTTTCGGGCCATCGGGAGGGTAGAATTACACCTCCCAGGAAAATAGGTACCACCGGGTTGTACTCGTTCATACACCAGAACGGCCACCACCGGCAAGGATGCATGCCGGTGGCATCATCTCGAAAACCTTTCTAGGGCATCGGTAGGGTAGACTTACACCTCCCAGGAAAATGGGAACCATCGGGTTGTACGTGATCGTACACTCGAACGGCCGTCACTAGCAAGGATGCATGCTAATGGCGTCATCCCAGAAACCTTTTCGGGGCATCGGCAGGGTAGACTTACACCTCCCGGGAAAAACATGCGGAAATCGGATAAAACGCATATGTCAGTACCTTCGGACGTGTTTCCGTAGGAATGATACCCAGGTCCGCCCTCCAAACTTTCCCTTGCATGGGAAAGGTATAGCATGGTCAGGGCTTGAGAAAAACATCATTAAAACGTACGTAAAATGACGAGGACGGAAGGGCTTACTTGCAGGGAGTCGTCGGTGAGGATCAGAAGTCTTCACTCTGGTGCGGCGAGTGGGCGTTGGGGCTCCGAGCGGTTCTCCTCCTTCAGAACTTCTAGTCAGCGTCTTGGCCAAAGGGTAGAAAGCATCCTAAATGGGGTGGGAGGCCCCTTCTTTTATAAGGTGTTGCCTTCCTTCTTTGGGGGACCCAAAGATGGAAACCAACGCATATGTCGGTTTAATTACACGGTTTGCGTGATTGATTGATTGCGAGATTTAAGTGGTTAAATCCCGTCGTATCTTTCTAATTGATTCGGCTTGCCTTTCTGGGTAGCTAACCGGCAGCTAGTACGTGGCAAGCGGATACCGACTGGTTCTACTTGGCCACCCTGCAAAGGTGAGCATGTGGGCTTAGTTGGGGGTTTTTGGGAGCCGACTACTATATTTTTGTACCTGTTTGCCAGCAGCGGGCCGGCTGGTCCCCCGTTCCTCCTGACTAAGTAGGGGTTTTTGGGGAGCTAGCTACCGGGTTTTTGTACCAGTTTGCCGGTGGTAGGCCGGTGGATTCCACGACCCTTCAGTTCAAATGTGGGTTTTAGGGGAGCCAGTTGTCAGGTTTTTGTATTGGTTTGCTAGCGGCAAGCCGACTGGTTCCTTGAACCATCTGCGCTAATTTGGGTTTTTGGGTAGCCAGCTGGTTCCCCGAACCATCTGCGCAAATTTGGGTTTTTGGGGAGTCGGCTACCGGGTCTTTGTACCGGTTTGCCGGCGGTAGGCAGGTTGGTTACCCGAACCATCTGCGCAAATGTGGGTTTTTGGGGAGCCGGCAAGGATGCATGTTGGTGGTGTCATCTTGAAAACCTTTCCGAGGTATCGGGAGCGTAGACCGCTACGTGGCAGGCAGATGCTGATTAGTTCAACCCGGCTACCTCACGAAAGGGGAGTATGTTGCCTTAGTTGGGGGTTTTGGGGAGTCGGCTTCTAGATTTTTCTACCAGTTTGCCGACGGCGGGTCGGGTGGTCCCCTGATCCTTCTAACTAAGTAGGAGTTTTTGGGGAGCTGGCTGCCGGGTTTTTGTACCGGTTTGCCGGCAGCAGGCCTGCTGATTCCCCGACCGTTCTGTTCAAATGTGGGTTTTAGGGGAGCCGATTGCCGGACCTTTGTACTAATTTTTCGATAGTGGGCCGGTTGTTTCCCTGAACCATCTGCACAAATATGGGTTTTGGGGAGTCGGCTGCCGGATTTTTGTACTGGCTAGTTGGTCCCCCCCCGCTAAGTTCGTTTAAGCATGGGGTCAACACCGCCGTCGACAAGGATGCCTGCCAGTGGCGCCAACACGAAATCCTTTCCAGGTCATCGGGAGGGTAGACTTACACCTCCCAGGAAAAGGGGAACCGCCGGGTTGTACATGTTCATACGCCCGAATGGCCACCGCCGGCAAGGATACATGCCGGTGGCGTCATCACAGAAACCTTTCTGGGGCATCGGGAGGGGTAGACATACGCCTCGCTAGAAGAGTAGGAATCACCAGGTTGTACGTGTTCGTACACCTGAACGGCCACCGCCGGCAAGGATGCATGTCGATGGCGTCATCCTGGAAACCTTTCCGGGTCATCGGGAGGGTAGACTTACGCCTCCCGAGAAAACAAGAACCGCCGGGTTGTACGTGTTCGTACACCCAAATGGCCACCACCAGCAAGAATGCATGCCGGTGGCGTCATCCTGGAAACCTTTTCGAGGCATCGGGAGGGTAGACTTACGCCTCCTGGGAAAAACATGCGAAAATCGGATAAAACGCATAAAACCCGCTGGGAAACTCAGAGTTTCCACGTAAAAGGATGCAAGCGAAGGGTCGTGACCGAACCGAACATGACCGTTCTGGGTGGATTCACCAAGCCATGAGGGTTGCAGCCGGTACCGTCACACGTGTTTCCGAAGGAATGATACCCAGGTCCGTCCTCCGACCTTTCCCTTGCATGGGAAAGGTATAGCATGATCGGGGCTCAAGAAAAATGTCGTTAAAACGTATGTAAAATGACGAGGACGGAAGGGCTTACATGTAGGGAATTGTCGGCGGGGATCGGAAGTCCTCGCTCTGGTGTGGCGAGAGGGCGTTGGGGCTCTGAGCGGTTCTCCTCTTTTAGAACTTCCGGTCGGCGTCTTCTGCAATGGTTAAAAAGCATGCAAAATGGTGTGGGAGGCCCCTTCTTTTATAAGGGTCACCTTCCTTCTTTGGGGGACCGCGTGATTGATTGATTGTGAGATTTAAGTGGTTAAATCCCGTCATATCTTTCTAATTGATTTGGCTTGCCTTTTTGGGTAGCTAACCGGCAGCCGCTACGTGGCAGGTGGATACCGGTCGGTTCTACTTGGCCACCCTGCAAAGGTGAGCATGTGGGCTTAGTTGGGGGTTTTTGGGAGCCGGCTGCTGTATTTTTGTACCGGCGGCGGGCCGGCTAGTCCCCCGTTCCTCCAAACTAAGTAGGGGTTTTTGGGGAGCTGGCTACTGGGTTTTTGTATCGGTTTTCCTGCAACAGGCTAGTCGATTCCCCAACCCTTCTGTTCAAATGTGGGTTTTTGGGGAGCTGGCTACTGAGTTTTTGTACCGGTTTATCGACGGCAGGCCGGCTGGTTCCCCGAACCATCTGCACAAATGTGGGTTTTTGGGGAGCCAGCAAGGATGCATGCTGGTGTGGTCATCCTGGAAACCTTTCTAGGGCATCGGGAGGGTAGACTTACACCTCCTGGGAAAAGAGGAACCGCCAGGTTGTACGTGTTCGTACACCCATACGGCCGCTACCGGCAAGGATGCATGCCAGTGGTGTCATCCCAGAAAACTTTCCGGGGCATCGGAAGGGTAGACTTACGCCTCCCGGGAAAATGGGAACCACTGGGTTGTACTCGTTCATACACCTAAACAGCCGCCGTCGGCAAGGACGCATGCCGGTGGCGTCATCTCGGAAACCTTTGCGGGGCATTGGGAGGGTAGACTTACACCTCTTGGGAAAACGTGAACCACCGGGTTGTACGTGATCATACACCCAAATGGCCACCGCCGGCAAGGTTGCATGCTGGTGGCATCATCCTGGAAACCTTTCCGGGGCATTGGGAGGGTAGACTTATGCCTCCTGGGAAAAACATGCAGAAATCGTGTAAAACGCATAAAACCCGCTAGGAAACTCAGAGTTTCCACGTAAAAGGACCCAACGGAAGGGTTGCGACCGAACCGAATTCGACCGTGCCGGGTGGATTCACCCAGCCTGGATGGTGGCTACCGGTACCTTCGGACGTGTTTCCGAAGGAATGATACCCGGGTCCGTCCTCCGACCTTTCCCTTCCATGGGAAAGGTATAGCATGGTCGGGGCACGAGAAAAACGTCGTTAAAACGTACATAAAATGACAAGGACGGAAGGGCTTACCTGCAGGGAGTCGTCGATAGGGATCGGAAGTCCTTGCTCCAGTGCGGCGAGTGGGTGTTGGGGCTCCGAGCGGTTCTCCTCCTTCAGAACTTCTGGCCGGCGACTTCTCCAAGGGGTAAAAAGCATGCTGAATGGGGTGGGAGGCCCCTTCTTTTATATGGGGTTGCCTTCCTTCTTTAGGGGACCCAAAGATGGAAGCCGGCGCGTATCTCGGTTTAGTTATGTGGTCCACGTGATTGATTGATTACGAGATTTAAGTGGGTAAATCCCGTCGTATCTCTCTAATTGATTCGGCTTGCCTTTCTTGGTAGCTAACCGGCAACCGCTACGTGGCAGGTGGATACCGACCGGTTCTACTCGGCCACCCAGCAAAGGTGAGCATGTGGGCTTAGTTGGGGGTTTTTGGGAGCCGACTGTTGGATTTTTGTTTCGGTTTGCCAGCGGCGGGCCAGCTATTCCCCCGTTCCTTTGGTTCAAATGTGGGTTTTGGGGGAGCTAGCTGTCGGGTTTTTGTACCGGTTTGCCGGTAGCGGGCCGGCTGGTCCCCTGTTCCTTTGGTTCAAATGTGGGTTTTGGGGGAGCCGGCTGCCAAGCTTTTGTACCGGTTTGTCGGTGGTGGGCCGGTTGGTCCCCTATTCCTTTGGTTCATATGTGGGTTTTGGGGGAGCCGGCTGTTGGGTTTTTGTACTAGTTTGCCAATGGTGGGCCCAACATTGGTTGAAGCATGGGGGTCAACACCGATATATCACCCTGGCAGCTGCTTCCCCCAAATTGCCCCCGACAAAGTCCTACTTTGCTAGCATTGAAGCCCATGCTCAAGACTTATCGGGTGGCTGGGTAAATCTACCGGCCAACCACCGGCACGCCGGTAAAATACCCCGACGGCCAATCACTAACTCTCCCACCAACATGCAGGTACGCTGGTCAACATGGCCAGTCCGATTTCTGGGGAAAAGGACATAGTTGCCGGAGCCTCAGTCGACACACAATCCTGGCTATCCACCGCAGCCTATTCGCCTGAATCACTGGCTATATTCTTGGCACACCGCAGCCTATTCGCCTGAATCACTGGCTATATTCTTGGCACACCGCAGCCTATTCGCCTGTCTATATTCTCATTTTCATCTCTTTCTTGCTTACCTTGCCGAAAGAGGCAAAGCTGCCCTCCTGATCCCCCGGAAAGGATTCCGAGATGAGGCTATCTAGATGCATCATTGCCGATGCCAGCCATCTGGGTTCATGAGCATGTACACCCTGATGGTTCCCTTTTACCGGGAGGAGCAAGGCTGCCCTCCCGATGCCCTGGGAAGGTTTCCAGGATGAGGCTATCGGCATGCATCCTTGCCGATGCCAATCGTCTGGGTGCACGAGCAAGTACACCCTGATAGTTCCCTTTTACGAGGAGGAGCAAGGCTACCCTCCTGATGCCCCAGGAAGGTTTCCAAGATGAGGCCACCGACATGCATCCTTGCCGACACCGACCGTTTGGATGCACGAGCATGTACAGCCCGACGGCTTCCCTTTTACTGGGAGGAGCAAGGCTGCCCTCCCGATGCCCCGGGAAGGTTTCCAAGATGAGGCCGCCGACATGCATCCTTGCCAACGTCGGCCGTCTGGGTGGAGGAGCATGTACACCCCGACGGCTTCCCTTTTAACGGGAGGAGCAAAGCTGCCCTCCCAATGCCCCTGAAAGGCTTCTGGGATGAGGCCGCCGGCATGCATCCCTGCTAACGCCAGCCATTTGGGTGTATGAGTATGTACACCCTGACGGTTCCCAATTGGCAGGGGAAACAAAGTTGCTCCCCTAATCTCCTGGAAAGTCTTCCAGGATGAGGCCATGTTTGGCAGGGCTAACTATCGTGATTTTTCCTTTTAGAGCCGAAGAGAGGTTGGGATTGCCCAAGCTGTCTGGGGGTGCCTAACACCTTCCCCAATAGTACCCTGAGTCCCATATCCAGTTCTCTCATATTTTGCATAGCATTACTCGATTTTACATCATTCTTGCGATTTTATCGTTTCGATGGTGGAAGGACATTTCCCTATCTAGTTTTCCTTGTTTTCTACCCAAAAATAAGGTGGTGACTCCGTTTAATGAGCCATCTGCCCCACGTGGTGACACACTCACACAAACACCTTTCAATTCTCTGTATCTCAGCCCATCCGCCAACATAGCCAGCGGAACCCCATGGGCTTCCGGATGAAAGATAGGGTACAACTTGGGTGATGGTCGATAGTGGGTACCCCTGGGCTAGGGCGTAAACCTGCTATGGCTAGTTTGGCGAGGGTGAGGCTCCCACCACTGCAATAGGTGCCGGCCTACTGATGTCATTTCTCTGGATGCTACGATTCTTACCTCCATTGTTACTAGCTGTCAGGGGCTCTGGATGGACTGCTCCACCCGAGTTAGCTCCAAAAAGGAGGGCCAAGAACCTCTCGAACTTCAGGAACCCTTCAAGGTAGCTGCTGGCCTGCTGTGAGAAGGTGGTGTAGGACTGGATGCATAAGAGCGCCCCAAGTGGCGGCTGGGCACTCTACACGATCATATCCACTGAATCCTCCTCAGACAATTTGTCCCGAATTTGGGACACCAGGGCCCTCCACCTGCCAACATAGCTATTGAATGACTCGTTGTCGCATTGCGGGTGGCTATGGAGGTCATCCAACTTAGGCACCGGGTCCAAGCTGTAGGCATACTACTCCTGAAAAATGTATGCCAGCTGCTCCTAAGTGTGAATCTTCACCAAGCCCAAGGACATATACCATGATAGGGCATGTCCTTGGATAGACTTCTAGAATAGGTGGATGAGGAGCTTGTCCTCATATTGCAACACTGCCATGTCCCTACAATAGGCCCTAAGATGTGCCCAAGGATTACCATGCCTGTTGTACTTCACCAGTTTGGGCATCTTGAAGTCAAGAGGCAACATTGCCTCAGGACAAAAGCACAAGCTCTAGAAAGAGCATGAGGGTTCCGGTGCACCGAACCTCAAGTTGTAGAAGGATGCCTCCAACTCAGCTATCCTCTGGAGTAACTGCCCTTGCGAGTCCAACAGAGGGGTGGTAGCGGTAGCTAGCTGTAGCAGGGAACATGGAGACATCATATTCCTCTATGTGTGGCATCTTCGTGGTGTGAAAAGTTGGCTTGGGTGGGACCACTGAGCTAGTCCCCTGCTGGTGGAACCGAGCCAACTTTTGAGTTAATAGAGCTTGCTCGAAGTGCCCCTGTTGGGGTTGCTAGTAGGCATCGGCCCCTTCTGCACCCTCCGTCTTCAAGGGCAGCTAGCTAATAGGGATGGTATTCTACACAAAAGTCGGCCCATCACCCAATGGAAGGTGAGTTTCGATGGCCAAAGAGATGGGCAGCAGAGGATGCTACATCAGGTGGGCATCGAGCACAACAGCGGCCAAATAGACAGTGGTGTTCAGAGCTTGGGAGTGTCCTAAGGCTCCTACTAATGCGACAACTAGCTAAGTAAGGTGGGTCCTAGTGATGACTGATGGTGGTGTACCAAGGACCACGGACAACATCACGAAGACAGGTGTGGTGCTGGAGGAGGTCACCACAGACACTGCTAAGAGCTAAAAGGACTAAAAGGAGAATGCCAACAAAAGGATAAGCTAGTTGAATGCATTTGGAAGCAGCGTCGCTTAACAAATGCCCCAGGCATGCTAAAAGAAAAGGAACAGCAAAAATGAAGGTTAACTGTGGGATCCGTACAAACAAGAGTCTGAGCAACTAAACCGAAAAACACAGTGAATCTCCCCAATGGAGTAACAAAAAATCTGTACACCCTCTTTCATCTTGTGAAATTAAAATATATCGAACACATATTAATTCTTAATTAATTCAAAAAGTTTGAACAAGTTTTTGGCACTATTGCTAAGGATTTATTTCTTTCAACTGGTGTTAGATTTTTGTTAATTTGTTGTGATTAGGATTGCAATAGAATTTCTTTTCATTAATTGTTAGTTCTTATTTTAGTAAATTTTATCTAAATGCTTTATTTCTATTTTAGAATAGTGTAGTACATTTTAGGGTTAAAATTCTGAAAATCATAATGAACTTAGATAAGTCATATTGGGGTAATTGTAGGACTGTTCCAAGAACCAGTTATGGGGATTATAATTATTCTAATTATGTTGAAGTGGATTGTTCACCTATGGAACTTAATGCATATTCTTATTAGCATAATTTAGAAAAGCACGGCAGCTACTACTAAGGACTATTAGCTTGAGGAGTCGAGGGTCTGGTGAGACTACTGGTCGACCCACCGAAAACCCAGGTATGGGGCCAGATTCTACTCGGCATGTTGCCTCTCCTTTTGGGTGCAAGGATTCATGCACTTGATTTGAAAAGACTGGAGAGGCAGGAAAAACCACAAGAAGGTAGTCGTCCAAGAGCAAAGATGACACAAGATGACGGTGGCTAAACACACATGGTGAGGAAAACTTTCGATGAGTCCAAAACGTGGCAAAAACGTCTAGTGAACATGTAGCAAAGAATGGGTTCTCACAAGGAAATTCGTCGAAAAGAGAACCCAAAAGGAAAACGATGTCAAAATAGTTCTCAACCCATCCTTGGAGGATTCGCCAAGCAGGCAGAGAGGGTGTAGGTACCTTTCAAAAGCATATTTGTAGGACTAAACCCAAGAGTACCTCCAACCCTCCACTCGTGGGTTAGAGAGGGTGCATCCCAAAGAAAAAAAAAGCTATAAAGAAGGTTACGGCAAGGGAGGAAAGGAGCTCATCCTCCTTGGTGCACGCAACATTACACGACATCAGGAAGGAGCACCTCTCACCAGAGGCATCAGAGTTTACCTAAAAGGAGCTCCAGTGGCGATTGAGAGAGACCCCTCTTCAGCCGTCAGTGCTCCTCGAGTTTCTTTATCCTTTGGGTTTGGAAGCCTCCTCTTCATGGAAAAATGGCATGCCTTTTGTAGGGGTGGATTCCAAAGGGTTTGTGGGCTCGGATATGGAACCCTAACATGTACTTCATAATCTACCTCAAGATTTATGCCACTAATTAGGCATGGGGGTTAAACAGCACTAAAATGATGTTACGGTGCCTTGGTATTCCCGTCAAAGCACACCATCTAGAGATTGGTCGGCATCTAGGATGAAGGTTCCGACTATCGAGATGAAGGTACCAGCTCTCGAGATCAGGCCCAATCATGGGTCCAGTATGTTGAGGGTGAACGTACTGCAAAACTCATCATGTTTATGATGGGTTCAGGTCGGGGGTGTCCATAAGGTTTGGATAGAGGAATTTCCCGCACCATGTAGAGGAATTTTCGTTGGATGAGAGAGGAACTTCCTACAACCAGTAAAGGAATTTCCATTGGATCGGAGAGGAATTTCCTCTATGAGGATAGGGGTATTCAACCTAAACTATTTGGTGAGGGCATAGCATTTAAGCTAGATCATACATACAATCTGCAAGGTTTAGCCAAAGTGATAACCCTAAGAGGAGCAAGAGTCTGGCGTCCAGCCAACGACGCTAGGTGAAAGTTCAGTGTCCTAGTCGAGGGTCGACACCTAACCCCTAGTATGGAGGGGTTAGTGTGCACAGATTTAGGGGGAGAGCCTGGGAACTGGCAGCTGAGGACATGTACCAGCTAGTAGGCCGGCAACCGCACACTTACCAAGAATCTGGGTTAGAGTTGAATATGGGGGGGGGGTCCACAGATATATCCTCTCCCCTGGGAGGAATATCTGCTTCATTGCGAAAAGGGGCAGACGATAGAGTTCTATTGTGAGAGGACCAAAGGAATTTCCTCTCACCCAGAGAGGAAAATCTATCGATCAGAGAACAAGGATATGCAGAGGATTGGTGGAATATCCTCTCACCAGGGAGAGAGCCTGGAATCTGGCAGCTAGGTACGTGTACTGGCCAACAAGTTGGTAGCTGTGCACTTATAGCTAGAGGGTCAACACTAAGTTAGTGTTTTAAGTTAGTAGATTAAGCATATTTAATTTTTAGAACACTTAATATTGATATTCAAAGGGCTATAGTTATTTAAATAAGTGTTAGATATGAATGTAGTTCATAAATTAACGACGGAATGTTACGTGAAAATTTAAGTTCACACATGATAGAAGAGTTAATGTTTTGATGTTAAAAGACTAGATGATTGATGAAAACATGAACAGTGTATCAACGTTTTAACATTAACACGTGATTTCTTAAGTTAGGTGTGTGCATTTTAAAGTGCACGTAGTGTGTGAATAGTGTCGGCATTTTAACACTAAAGGACCGCAAAGTTAAGCAAGAGTTAGTGAGATTCAATGAGGCACATGAGGTTTTTAACTTAAACATGTGTGATTCAGTTATTAAGTTGTGAATAGTACTTAGGCGTTTTAAGGTTACAAATCTTAATATCCCTAGGATATTAATGTTAAAAACCTAAGACTATATAAATGGATTTAATGGTTGAATGTTTCAATGGTTTATATTTGAATCATTCTTAAGCAGTCATGTAGGGACATGGTTATGTGTTTACAGGTAAAATGTGGATGTGATCGTGGACTTTGAAAATTTCAAAGAAGAATGATTGGATCGTTAAAATTCCATAGCAATCCAGAAAAGAAATGAAGAATGATGCAAACACGAAATGCATGTTCTGTATTGAACATGGGATGTATTAGAATTTGTTGAATATTTCAATGACACGTTCAAAGGTTTTCATGGACATAGTGGAAGATATGAAGGAAGTGTATTTCACTCTATAAATACACTTGAAAACCTGCTAAACAGACAATGCATTCATAAGGCATTCATAACGTAAATACAATCAAGGACCCTTAGAGAGAAGAGTGTGTTTTGAAGACAGTTGGTCAACACTTTTTGAGATCAATTCTTAATAATATGTGTGTTCGAAATATTTTAATTTCACCACAACTACACGGCTTCAGATGTAATTAGTGTGCAAGTACAAGTTTGTCCATAGGGATTAGTTTTGCTTGGTGTTTAGCTAAATTAGTGTATTCAATTAATGGAACAAGTAATTATATTTCTTTTAAGCAATGTCACAATTGCTCTGTTCCAATTAACTGCTAGGATGCTCTTTAAATATTTATTAAATTGTACCTTCCAAAGAATTTTTCATTAACTTTAATTTCTTCACCACTTAGAATATTTTGATTTTTAAAAATTAGTCTTTTAGTAAATGATTCGAATTTTTCATTGAAAGACTCTATCTAGTGAGTTTTTCATTCAAATAATTAATTCTTCTTAAGTTTTAACATTATACACTTCAATTCACATGTAATTTGTTGTTTTGCACAAAGAGAGCACTTAACCCTCGAGGTAGCTCATGGGTAAACGAATTTACCCTCGAACTTACTCAAGGGTTGTGCGATAATTATCAGTTTCTGATGTTTAAATAGCATCATTCGAATTAGTTGAAACTTCTAAGAGTTGTATACTTATATTTTTGATCTTTTTAAATATTTTAAAACACAACAAACAACATAATGCATGAGACACAACACAGTACAAATAACTTGTAAAAATAAAATGCAACATTCAACATTACAGTAAACATAAAATCATTCTCTAAATATCATAACCGAGTTGATAAGGTGGGTGTTTGTAAATTCGAGTGTAAATATAAAGGAAAAGTAAAAGTAAAGGAAAAGGAAAAGGAAAGAACACCTAATGCTACACTGTAATTTCTGCCTTTGAAACTTGCTCAGGCTGAGAACTTCACTTTGTCTTTACTTTCGATGCTAATACTTCATTTTTCAAAATTACACAAAGTAAATGGCATAACTAGCATTGCACTCTTAAAACTAATAAATGACCCTTAATCGATTAATTTCACCACCTTATATCTCCATAACCTAATTCCCAAATGAACTCCATGCTATATTAAAGCTCATACCCTTGCTAACTTCCTTCACATAACCTCTAACTCAGAGAAGTTTGGAAGATACCTTAGGATAATGCTCACCAAAATAGAAAATTTTTCATATCATGATCATTTTTATGGTGGCACTCGGCATAGGTTTATCTCTCCACTCAAACAGGGTAATGAGAAAGGAAAATGATTCACTTTAGAAAAACTAGGTTAACAAGGCATTAATTCAAATGAAACAGGAAGACTCAACCCATTGCACGATTTAATTTGAAATCTATCTCCTCTAAGGGCAATAGGTTACTTGGAATTGTCTCTAGAAATTCTCCTCTCAATATAATAAGTTCTTCCCATTAATTCTAATAGAAACACTTGAAACCTACATTCCTCAAGTTTTGTTCTTGAGAAAAGCACATAAAAGATATTAAAGATGTGAAAATCAAAGAAAATCACAAATATCGGAAAAGAAAATTTTTTAAAAATTTTTAAACATTTTTAACATACTTAAACTTTCTTAAACAAAACCTTACTCCCCCATACTTAAACTTTACATTGTCTTCAATGTAAATGGAAAAGTGCAGTATAGATAGGAAAATTCAAGATAAATACGGAATATAATAAACACCCCCAATATCAAACATGAAAATGTGATGCATGCTGAATAATGCATTGAACTTAATAGGAT